>CAUYON010181880.1:0-15886 GCA_963573935.1 Arctocebus calabarensis
CAGGTTTGAACCCACCATCCCAGGAGTAGGTGGCTGGTGCCCTAACACTGAGCTGGGGGCATCCAGCCTATTCCATTGTTCTTCAGAATAAATTCCCATTGTGTACTCTTGGCAAAAATGTAAGAGTAGTGGTAGTATCATGTATCCTCTCTGCATCCTCTCAGGAGGTACCTGATGCCCATGTAACTAATTTTAAGTGCTGTTAAATTTCTTTATTTGGGTAAGGTGCTGTCTACTGGGTTTCTCCTTTGTACGGTCTTTATTTTTTCATTTGTAACTGCTGAATATCTTAAAGGGAAATAATTCAAGATTATGCAGATACCTTGTTTCATTGCACTTTTCTTACCATTAATTTCTGCAACATCTGTGATTCTTTTCGCAACATTTATGCCTCTGTTGTTTTTCTTGGATATAGTACCTGTACTTTGCAGTGAGTTCATAAGTGTGTTCCTGATAGATTGCATGAAGGGTCTGAGAAAGACAAAACTCAAAACCAGTCTAAGATCTATGTTTTGAAAAAATAATAGAAGGCCTGAATTACTCAGTGAGATAGGAGAGAATGAAGAGGATACCTGGCTTCAGAGTACAGTTTACTTTTAGTTAGGTTAACTTGAAAATAGCTATTAGTTTTCAAGTTGAAATGTCAAGTAGACATGGATAAATGAGCCTGGGGTTCAGACAGAGGAATGAGAGACACATATATATATTGAGAATCATGGATATGCAAAGGTCCCTCGGACGAGTTTGATATCCCAAGGGAGTATAAACAGAAAAAGAGGAAATTCAGTGACTGAGACCCGAACCACCCTAAGACTAAGAGACCAAGGATTTTGTGAAGTCATAGAGGGAGAATAAGAAATGGTCACATGAATTTAAGTCCCTGGCAAAGAAAGCTTGACAAGAGCGTTGGAATTCAAGAAAAATCAGATGGACGTTTTGAGCCCTAGCTCACAGACATGTGACCTTATTGGACCTCTCCGCCCTGTGAAACATGAATTCATAGTAGAGTTTCTTTCCACATAAACCATTTGAATTCAACACCATTGTGATGAATGCAAATTGCTTGTGTTAGTGATCCTGACTGAAAGGCAGGGTTATACGAACATGTCAAAGTAGCAGTGGTAAAATCCCCAAATGCCACAGAAATGCCAATTTCCCAGAATTTAGACCATGATTTTACTCTTTTTTTTTTTCATCAGAATAATCAAAGATGTAATGTACTCAAGAAACAGCATATAACTTGCTGTTGAGCCTGGAATAAGACAGATAGTTCTCACTGATAATGATTATTATACCAATTTCTCAGATTTAAATGACAGTGGAAAGGAAGATCTAGTCTTATTATTTCATAGAATATAGGAGCCTTTCTAAGTCAAAAATGCCACAGAAATAAGGACACATTGCTCATTTTACCAAAATTTGTTGTCATTATTTTAGCATTAATTCAAAAGTTTTCAATTTATGATTCTTAGGGGGGAAAGGAATGGCTGACTTATTTAATTTGGGTGACTTAATCTAACAATTATTCATCTGTGACAATTAAATGATTTTAAACTCAATTTTTGTTTTATTATTTTAATTCATATTCCAGATCTTTATTATGCTTCAGTCTAAAGAAGATGAGATACTGGATTTTGGTATAAATCAAACTTCTGAACTAAGTATACAATATAAAAAAAAAACTCTCCTGTTTGAGGATCAATATTTTTCTTTCCAGCAGAGGGATAAGTTAAAACTATCCTGGGGAAATCATAACTGAATAAATAAGACAGATAAAATCATTGTGCTTTTGTTCACCATACACCCTCAACCTTAAACTGCTTAAATTTTCTCCTGATTGCCCAAAGGAATCCTGGAGACATGACCAGTATTAGTTTACGGTATTATAAAACTGGAAATAAATATTTTTTACTGCTTTATATTTCCTTAGGGTATTATACCTATTCAATTCCACATTTTAAAATACACACTATTGTGTGGACTTAGCATGAAATTGTTTTCTCCTAACATACTTTGATATGCAGAGTCCCAAAATTCCCCTTTAAAGTCACCATTCATAGAGAAAACGGGAAATTGTAGGTAAATGTGCCTTTATTTACAAAATACTGATTACGAACTTTTAGAAAGTGGTGCCCAACACATAGAGAATACTTTGTAAATTTGTGTAACGAATATTTAATCAATGATGGCCCTGTGGGAGGTGGAAACATGCAGGAGGGACACATTTTGGGCCATCCTGTACTTTCACACACATACTTTCTCTAATTACTTACTTTTTAAGAAAGTAGAATCCTAGGCACATTGGCGGGAGGATAGAACTCTCATCCGATGTATTTGCACAACATTATTTTATCCAAATATCCTCTTTTCAGATTACTAAACTGATTCTACAATGTGTAGGTAAACGGGATGAATTTGGGCTCTGAGGAATTAATTAGGGCAGAACATCCTTCTAAAGATAGTTCAAATTGGGACAAATCAGGAGGCGGAATTACAAGGCAGTGTTTTTAGAATAAAATCAAGGTCACAGGCAAGGTGCTTTGAAAACTGCAAAAGGTCATGCCAGTTCTTTAAAACTCAGTTTTCTAATGTTTGGCACCTGTTATGCAGTTATAAATACTTGCTGATGAATAAACAAGTTCATAAATAAATACGATTAGACTTACCCCAAAGAATAAACAAATGAAGTCTTCCTGGTCTCTAAAGGGAGCTGTGATACTGGCTATTTCTCTTTCCTTAGTGCATTCTTGGATAACTTTGTAAACAGAATAGAACACACTCTGGACCCTCCTGAGAGATACCGTCAGTGATGTTTCTTGGTTTAGTTTTGTTTGGTTGTTTGTTTGATGGTCTACTACATAAGTAGATTTATATCAACAAGCCCTCTCTCTGAGTCTGCCACTTGTATTTCTATTTTCTCCAAGCTTTTAAGATTCATTCCAGAAACATTTGAATCCTCTCCTGAGGCTCTTGCCAGAGTATTAAATCCCATGTCACAATAGTGGTCTCAAATTGGCAAACTCTTCTTTATTCAGTTTTATATTTTGATTTTCTTGATCTCAGCATCTTCTCCCAGATATGATTTCTGAGTTCTTCACAGTATATTAGCCAGGCCCTGAAGCTGGCTGTTGTCACTGTTATCCCTTAGTAGACAAAGTCATGAGTATGACAGCTGGGAGGGGAGCCAGAGACATCCCGAGGAAGGTAACTGTCAGAATGTAAGGCACCCGTCTCATTTGAGGCTTCTGCCTAGTCTTTTTGCAAGAGTAGGGCTCTATCTTGCAACAAAGGGGAATGGGCCTCTTTTATACTTCTATAAACACAGAACTGTCAGAATAGTCAAAAGATTCAAATTTAAGTGCATCTCCCAATATACCCCACCCCAATATCAATGCCCTAAGAACACTTCTTTGTGAGGGTCCTGATTATGGCGTAGGAAACTTACCTAGTCTTTTAATTTAGCTTTCTCTGAGGTTTTGCAAGTTTTAAATAATCTCTTGTATCAAGTCTTTTCTTCTGTCTGTTCCCCCGGCTGCAGAAGATAGGGAGTCTCGATAATGAAGCCAAAGTCCTTGTGACCTTCACGCACTGTTTTACATCACTGATTCCTGGATCTGAGCTTGTCACTTACACTTTAAATGAATCATTCTACCTAGTAATTGACTCTGGTGCCATATTACCTATACTTTTTTTCTTTATACCTCTCAAATGTAAGAGATATACTCCAGATACTAAATTCCCTTCACTTTATCAAGTGCCTTTTCAACAGCGGAGTTTAAAAAAAAACAAAAACAAAAACACCTCTGTAGCACATGATGGGCCATGAGAACTTCACCTGCAACTGGTGATGGGGTTCTTATGATAAGAGATGCAACTCATCTGCAGAGTCTGCTCCCTGAAATCAGTCCTGGTACCAACTCTATCATGTCAAGTTCTTAGAAGCAGAACCTGAGACAGGAATTTTTTGGCTATTGATTTATTGAGAGAGTGCTCTTAGGGAAAGGTGAGTGAGAAGGAAGCAGGACAGAACAAGGAGGGAAAAAGCTAGGCAACTGCATGGCTTCCCCCGGATGGGTTCTCCAGTCTGATCCTCTGGGGAGCTCTGCAGTACTAATTACCCCCACAGAATGGATTCTGTCTTGGGAGAAGTTAGAAAGTTTAGTATCTCAATGCCAGTCAGTCATTGCCTCTGACTACCCCTGGGAGCATAGGTATAACTTACCTTGGCAAGTTGACTGTCATTTGACCGAGGGAAAATATGTAGACAAGGGGCACCAATAATTAAAGCAAGTGGGGCAACCAATGCATTATTTCAGTAAGGGTGCCAAGGATGTACACCTAATAAACACTGCTGCTTACATGGACACATGCAACCCAAGAAAGCAGGAGAAAGGAGATTGGGGGAAATTGGCTCAATGTTAGTCTCACCCTCCTATCTTCGGCCAGAGGCTCCCATTAGCTAATTGCAGCTGCGTGAATGTGAGGAGGGTTCCTTTGGATGCATTCCTTGCAGCGCACAGAGCAGAGAGTTATGGGTAAAGACAGTGATTCGAGGAGGTTAATGAAAAATGTCTACCATCCAAATAACACTACTGTCAATAATCATGAGAACATATGTTTTATCCTCGTAATCAAATATATGGAAATTAAAAACAAAATGTAAGTACCACTTTTCAGCTTTCAAATTGCCAACAGGATTAGTACGGGTATGAGTAATTAAACTTTCTTATAGGTTATGGAAGGGAGAGTAATGAAAATGATTCTTTTTTTCTAGAGGGAAATTTGGCAATCCATTCCAAATGTTTTAAAATTACATAAACAGTTTAACGCAGAAATTACACAAACAAAAATTTAACCTACTATAATATAGAATTCCAAAAATGTTTATAAAAATTTAACCTAAGAAAAATATTATGGAAGTTAGTTGACAAAGATTTAACTCTCACACAATGTTTTTATTTATAATAGAAAAATAATTTACAGTATATGTTTAAGGGAACAAAGTAGGTTTTAAACAATCTGCACAGAATGAGACAATTTTGTTAATCTTTTTACGTGTATAATTTTTTCTTAAAAACCTAAGGTTTAGCTATCTTTATTAATGAGGAAGATAAATTAAGCTTCAGAGTACAAACTTCAAAATTACTTAGAAATTAGAAGGAAAAGAGATAAATGGCACTAATATACATCATTTTTTTTAGACCAGCATGCCCAAATTTAAACTCTTGATCAATTCTGTCTGACAATGTAAGCAAAAAAGAAACATTTAGGAGATTCCTGTCCAGCAGTATCCTCATCAGAATATGTGCAAACAGGACATTTGAATCTCAGAAGCCTGCAAAATGCCTTTATCTCTTTCAAGTTTTTGAGATATCACAAGGGCAATGATACTCATATTTTTCCCAGGACTATTTCCTCAGCTTTGCTCAGAAAGCTCTTGCATATCTGGTCGGAGTCCCCCAACCAACTTGATCTTGCTGTCTGTCTAGCACAGGCTGCTTGACAACAATCATAACGACCTTTGACCAGTAGTTTTTAACTACTGACATCACAAAATCATGGTACAGAAAATTTCATACTATGTTCATCCAACTCCACCCATTTTTCGTAAATGCCACCTATGTTCAAGAGTCTGTTGAAAATATTATGAAAACTTGGAAATGACAAAGGAAATCACTTGGTGTTCTTGCAATGCAGTGGTGGGTTCTTCCTGTTGATTGACTTTTTATTGACTGGACTATTTTATAGCTCAGATGAGTCAAAGATTAACTTGTAGATTTATATCTGGTGGAGAGGCAAATAATTTCTTTACAGGAGAATAGATAACCGCAAAAGTTATGGTTTTATTAACCCATTGATGTTAACTAGTTTTATATGTCACTCAGCAATCTTTTTTAAAATTATTATTTTTATTTTTTAGCAGTTTTTGGCTGGGGCTGGGTTTGAACCTGCCATCTCTGGTATATAGGGCCAGCCCCCTACTCCTTTGAGCCACAGGTGCTGCCCGTCACTCAGTAATCTTATCCTAACATTACTTTATTAAATTTTCTATAAATACCTAGACCCTTAAATTCTCATTTCAGCAGTTTTAACATTGCTTCATTAATTAATGAGTTAAATAATATCATTGAGATGTGTTCATAGGATATTTTTATAAGAAACATATGATTATCTTTTAGAAAATTATATGTTAGCAGCAGTGTTTTAGGTAGCATACTTATTAAAATTGAGAAAAAGTTAAAAGCTGTGAGTCATAATGAAAAATAACTATCATTATGCTTAAAATGATGATAGTAGTGGTGGGGTTTGCACATAAGAGGAATAAAAAAGAGAAACAAAAATATTCTAATAATTGTTAGAGATTTAAAGAAAATATTCTAGGTTGGTGAAAGTGGTGCATGTCTTTCGTATTTTTAAGTGTATGTATGAATAGAATTTCATTGACTTCTACAAATCTTTTTTTTTTTTTTTGACTTCTACAAATCTTATCTCATGTTTGTTCTATACATTTTCCTTGGTTCTGCTTTTTTTCAAAACCTTTCAGAGAGGTAAGAAGAGTAATTGCATCTGCATATGAGTGAGAAAACTAATGAAATGACATGAAAACCACCATTTATGAAATTAACAAAGGAATAAAGGGCTGTAAGGTGATAAGGGTCTGAATTCTCCAGAAATATGTGCATAGTTAAAAAAAAAAAAAAAAACAACCATTGTTTCCTAACCTTCTTTCCTATAATTGCTTTCTACTCAGGTTTCATGTAACTAATCATGATCATAAGATTTATAGCTTTCTTAATTGGTCCCATAGTAAAAATGACTTCATGTGGGCGGCACCTGTGGCTCAAAGGAGTAGGGCGCCGGCCCCATATACTGGAGGTGATGAGTTCAAACCTGGCCCCGCCAAAAACTGCAAATACAATAAAACAAAATAAAATAGAATAAAATAAAAATGCCATCATGAAAGCTAAGGTAGGTCTTTGAGATAGCATCTCTGTCTTGCATTCTGGTGGACCAACTGATCCAAGCAGACCAATGACCCAGACCAAGAAACTGACTCAACTGGTCTTACGACCTCAACCGGGAACTGACTCAGAATTGAAGACAATTTCTATAACTCCAATGATTTCAACTCCCAATGCAACCAATCAGCAGTACAAATTCCCTACTGCTGAGTTCAGGGCCCCTGCCTGCCTAATGATCCCTTCAAAACCTAAACTCCAATTTTGCAGGTGACATTTGAAAATTTCTCCCTATCTTCTTCATCAACCACTGTAAATAAACTTTTTCTTTGCTGCAACCACGGCTCTCTCGGTGTATTGTCTTCTTTCTCTGCAGTGGGCAATATATCTCAGTTGGGCAGTAATAATATAAAGTATTTCTCCTTCCCAGATGTGATTTAAAATAAAATCTTAAACCTCCCACTGACTGAATGGACCCCTTTATGGCCATGGACAGCCCAGAAATACCCTAAAGTTGGGTTTCTGGTCATGAAAAGGGAGGGCAGACGTGTCTCATCATGTCCCTTCCCTTCTTAGAGTTATTTGTTGTGACTCATTAACAGACCTAAGGCTGTATGAGATCAAGTTTAAACCACACCTGCAGCTCATCCATTTACTTAAGAGATCTCTTTGGTCTGGGACACATCTATGTCTGTTACATGTCTCATGGCTTGTCGCTAATTAACAGACCTCCTTATCTTACAATACTCTCAGCTTTCAGACAAAGCTTCATTTCTTTAACCATTTCAAAGCAAAGAATCTTTAAAGTCACCTATAATTTGTAATTTCTTTGAGATGTCTTGCCTTTGGAGACCAAATTAAGGGACACCTTCCATGTATAACAGCTGTATGACTTTCTACATGTTCCTGTTTCCCTGAAATGTATGAAACCAAACTGCAACCCAACCATGGCGAAAGTGTTTTCTTAAGGTTTCTTCATCATGACTCTTTAGGCCCTGGTCACATATCTGGCTCAAGAGTTTGGATTCCTTTCTGTTGACACATTCAAAGGAAATTCCTGTAAAAATGTTATATTTCTTTTAAGTCAACAAATCCCTGATGAAAAGAAAAGTCTTCCCAATTAAATTGCTCAATAGAAAGCTATGAATGAGTAGATAATTTTAAAAGAAACAACTGGAGTTAAAATTGCAACCATTGAAATCAGTTATGTGAAATAAATGCATTAACTCTCTACCTAAAGCTAAACAACAGAAATATATACAAAATATAATGACAGCTAATCTCCGTTAGAAGTAACAGGATGAATTTAATGGTAAGGAATTTGCTCCATTGTCAGCCTGCCCAATATGCCAAATGTTTAATACCAGAGATTTTTCCATAGCATGATTGCAACTGTTTTTACATTCCTTTCTGAATGGTTAACTATCAAAATTGCTTTTAATTTAATGACTTGCCAAGCCCTTGACATTATATTTGTTCTTCTGGAGGAGAAGGTTGCATCTATATAGACTTGTGTTTTTTTAAGTTTAATAATTCTTTCAGCATAAAGGATTTTTGCAAACATTTGCCTGAAGATGTGCTTGATTAGATTATTCTTAAAGTCTTATTCTGCAAAAGTGGGATATTTGAGTGTAATTTTTCCACCTCTTCCTTTTTCAGAACTCTAGAAGTAGCTACCTTACATCTTGAGAGTCCTTGATATGCTACGATCATCCCAGACATTTTGATGTAAGTTTTAGTAATTTTCTTCTGTGTATCAAGTTTATACTTCAGAATCTAAAGATTCAGTTTTATTACTAATCCTACAGATCACAATATTATGTATTTAGAAGGATGCCATCCTAGTCTGTGAGACCTTTCCTCTTAACTACAGTTTCAGACATTTGACAAAGGTAGATGTTGATGGACTGACAATTAAAATGGTGAAAAGAAAATGTCATTGATGAAATCTCGATGCCTTTTAAAGAATCAAGGGTGAATAAGAGACATCTAGGAGACAATTGTTTTTAATACCAGATGCATTTTTGGAGGTTATTCTATTACAAGAAAATCTGTCAGGATAAAAAACAAAAGAAAACAAAAATAGTGTTTCACATTTAAATTTCAGAACAACAATCCTGACACAATTTTTGCCTGTTGCAAACTGTCAGGAATTAATTTATCCTGCCCTCTGGTCACACTGAATAATTAACATTGATAAGTAGAAAGGAATGGTAAACGATTGGAATCCCCTGTCCTTCCTTTTTATTTTTGTTTTTTGGCACTCACACTACAAATTGCATGTTTTAGTGAAATGCCAGCATTTAAGCTTGTATGAATGTTGAATAATATTGCAAATATTTGAGATGATCCTAATGTAATCTGAAATACATAAAAATAAAAATTTCAAGGTTAAACCTAAAGGTCCCATTCTAAGCCATGCCTGGATTTTATGTAAAACATCCCCAAAGGTACTTTTGTCTAGACAGTCATTCCTTTAAACCAAAATGCATCTTATAAATTTCATCCACTGTTTCTGATTCTGATTTGTGAATCCCAGTGCTTGCTCAGTTTAGAGCACTTTCTAGAGAAAGTTTTACCCCCTGTATATTTACTAGGGAGGTCATATTGATGACCAGGTCTTAAAGCGTTAGATGTTTGTACACTTGATCGATGGATAACTGATTCATAAGCTAAAGTATTAACTTTGGTGCCATCTCCTACGAAAAGATGAATTGTGTCAATGGAATTTTTATTCTTGGATATATGAATTGTGAATTAGAAAGTAATAGAAGTCATTGGTAGTGGAAATAAACACAAAGGTAGCTACAGAGCCAGTGTGAAACTAGACTGGATGCCATAAGAAGTCTAAATTATGGCAAGGAAGGTACTCCAATTAGGCAAAAATGTGTAGATAGAGAGACACATGAATGCAATGGAGGCCAATAACACTGGTGAATGGTGAGGGAAGCAGTTGGAAGACCACTTTAGGGAAGACCACTAAAGGGGCAGAGGAGAGAATGCTCACACAGTGGCTAAAGAACAGACTGAAGGGCAAGGAAATCATCTTCCAGTTTCTGCATTTTCTTGGAGTTTCAATGAGGCCCAATGGCATGTTAATATCTTTCTTTGATGATGCCCATGTAATTCTTGCCTTTCACACTGATTGTTGTAAGAACCACCGCCCCTACTTTAGTTAATTTAAGAAAGGCTCTTTTTTTTTTTTTTTCAATGTTAGAGATGTTAGGAAGTAGAGATGTTTTGTTTACATACTTCGCTTTTGTTCAAATTGAGTCAAAGTTATACACGTGAGTGTGCCCTTCACCCCTTAGGTGTGTACAGCTCTGTTGTTTTAATGACAATGAAAGAGCTGCTTTAAGCAGCCCGAGAGTGACTATAATATTGTGCTTCAGCTGTTATGCCTCCACGGATTTTCTGTGTTTTTACAATTTCCTGTTACTCTAAGCATTAGAAATAGTTTGGTGTTCATTGAAACGGCCCCTCATGAGGACTATTTGAAAATACCAACGAAAGCATTGTAACAAACTAATTAAGACATGGCATTTCATATAAGACACCACAGAGCTTTTTGTTCCCTGAAGGCCAAATTCTTGCTTGCAATTATGATACAAAAAATAAAAAATAAAAAATTTCAAAAGCAAAAGAAAAATACTATTATTTTGAAGGTATGAGTTAGGGCATGATAAGATAAATTACAAACTAGACCAAGAAATTCCAGTAGTAAAACAAATCAATAACCAAGCATCTTCATTCATGTATCTGGAGAAGGGGTAATGGAGACGCAATTTATCCTCCTACTGCAAACAATCAAAAAGCTGGGAAAAATGCATAAACCAATGGTTTTATGGTATGGGATATGAGGCCCCACCTGGGGAGTGATAACTGATCGAGAGGAAACTGTCCCCCTCTAGGGACACTACGCCTCCCAGTGCCACACGAAAGAACCAGGCAGGGCATGGATTGAAGTGCTAGCTTGCAGGAGGTGGGCTAACCAGAGGTGCAGAAGAGCCCTGAGCCCTCTCTGCAACAGCTATTTTTATTAAGGTGACACACAACAGGTGTGGAGAGTTTAAGTGATGACATACGAGGGCTGCGGGCCTAAGGATTGCCACATGCTCTTTCCTAGCATGTTCTTTCCCCACAACCCTCATGAAGCAGCACCAAGCATCAATGTTTAACACCTGCTTACTAATGAGTGACCGCTCTTATCTCATTCCAGAACACTGAGTTATTTGGGAGATTGCCTCAAAGTCATAAAACATCTCTAGGCTTTCCAGGAGACTGTCCTGTTCTCAGTGTTTCCTTTTAGCGTGATGAGAATCAGTAACTGTCCTTGCAAGCATGGTGTCCATTCCTCTACAGGAAACAAATGAGGTGAGTCATACAAATGGCCAGGTTACTTCTTGAAGTCTCCAGGAAGTAACACAGGCAAGGGAAATGTGGGCAGAATGTGGGGTTTCCTTGAGTTGAGGAGGCAGAGTTTGGAGTTCAGAAAGTCCATGGCAGTTCAGGGTCACAGGGTAGCGTATTGAAGGTAAGAGATGCACACAGAAACGGGGTTTAGGAGATTTACAATATATTTTATTAGAATACTCAGACAAATGTAGTTCAGTACCTGTATCTGAGCAAACTAGTCAAAATAAAGGAAAGAGCTATGGGCAAAAGAGAGTAAGAAACACTTTAAGTTCACATGGTAACAGTGTTCCCATTAGCCAGAGTGAGAAAATTCCCTTAATCTAGGGGCATTGGGTGGCGTTCTTGGAAGGTTTTTACCTCAGTTGTGGAGCAAAACTGAGCCTGCAGCACTAAATCTCCTCTTCTCTAAAGTCACCTTGGACAGCTTAAAAGCAAGGCTGAGACTAGTCAAATTGATTCTATGTAAATTAACCATGTCTTAGAACAAGGCTAAAAATATTTATAGAAATACAAAATATCCAGCACGTGAAAGGTGAAAATTACAATGTTTGTTATCTAGTTAGGAGCGTCCAAGCATGCAAAGAAACAAGAAAATATGACGCAGAAGGTGGAAATTCAATCAACTGAAATAGATTTAAAAATGACAGAAGATAGAATCTGTTAGAGGTGAGAATTCACCCCTGAGCCATTCAGTGGACCTTGTTCGGTTCACCAAGCAGAACTAGCAAGTGGAAATGAGGCAGCTGAGACTCCAATACAGCAGAGAAAGAAGAGTAACTTGTATTTAAAGGAAAGCAGAAAAGAGTGTAGACCTTTCCAGGATAGTGGAAAGGCGTCCCTGTTACAAGTAAGACCCCATCCAAAGGCAAAGCACCTAAATAAGTGCTTTCATCTCAATTCCTCCTACATTTGCCTACAAGAATTCCTATTGGTTCCTTCAGACATGCTGTCCTGGTTTCATTGGTTATGGATCACCTCCATTGTCACATAAATCCAATTTTCTTTATTCTGCATCAATAATTATTCACTGTTATTTTACTAGTGACAGTACGATGGTGTCTGTAGGTCCTATGGTGTCTGTGCCACTGATGGCGTGCATTCTTCTGTGACAAGGATCATTATCTTTACTGTATGGGGTGCTTATCTTTGTTTTATGTGGGGCTAGTGGTCATAAGTCACAGGCTAGAAGTTATATTTTGCAAGAATAGCACATACTTGGTTTCCACTCATCCAAAATTCCTCATTTCATTTCAGGGCCCTTAAGTTTCCTATCCAGAAAGCCATAATTCTCTCTCATCTCTTTGTAGTCCCTTTAACCTCTTTTTTTTTTTATTTTTTGAGACAGAGCCCCAAGCTGTGGCCCTGGGTAGAGTGCTGTGATGCCAGCATTCACAGGCATATCAACAAATCTTGTAGGAAGGTGGTGATCACCTGTACCTTCTCTCCAATGCCTCCAATTCTGGGGCTCAAGTGATCTCCTGCCTCCACCTCTCAAGTAGCTGGGACTACAGTCGCCCGCCACAACGCCTGGCTACTTTTTGGTTGCAGCCATCATTGTTGTTTGGCGGGCCCAGGCTGGATTCAAACCCGCCAGCTCAGGTGGATGTGTCTGGTGCCTTAGTCGCTTGAGCCACAGGCACTGAGCCCCTTTAACCTCTTTTCATCTCTAATCAGAATCAATAGATAAAAATAGTAAAATAGTTACTGTAATTTTATTTTATGTATTTGAAAAAGTGAAAAAGAATTGAGCTTCTTTAGTAGAAACACAGCAGATGTAAAAAGGATCTAAATCAAGCTTTTAGAAATGAAAACTACAATGGTTGAAGTAAAAATTGCATCGAACATTATTAATAATAGATGCTATAAATGAAAGATTAATAAACTTGAAGGGAAATCAATAAAAATTATCCAAAGTGAAATACATAAGGAATAAAAACCTAAACTATGAACCTTCTACCCAAGAAAGGATAATATATGTTCTTTTCAAGCATATAGGGCTCATGGGACATTTACGAAAATGGGCCATCTTCTTAGCCATAAAATAAGTCATGATGAATTTAAGAGGATTTAAATCATACAAAGCATATTTCACGACCAAAGTATACTTAAAAAAAAAACAATGACCAAAATATATTAAAAAATAGAAAATATTTGAAAACTAAATAGCATATTAATAAATACCCCCTGGGTTAAAAAAGAAATCAAAGAAAAATTATTTTGAATCCTTGCTATGTTTTTTGATAAAAATCAAAATAAATTGTATCAAAATTGCAGATAAAATAATATCTAGTGCAAAGTTTATGGAACTCAATGTCTCAGTTAGAAAAATTAAAAAAAAAAAAAGAGCCATCATAGGCTCTTTACAGCTGAAAGTTTGTACATTATGAAGTTTTTTTGTCTTATACTTAACAGTTTTTTCTTTGATCAAAATAGCTAATATCTTTTATTTTTTATCCCACTACTTCTTGGACTTCTTGTGAGCTTTTTCACTGTGATGCCCCAAACCTTTTCTCAGGGCAGGGATTATTTTATCCTAATCTTTGTCTAATTGTTGCTTCTCCTTTGTCTTTTTTTTATCTTCTTTGGATCATCTAATGATGACACATAAAGTCTAACCTGATCTCTCCTTCAGAGTCTTATTTTTTTTCCTTCTGGCTTGCTTTTTAAAAATTCTTAGAATAGTACCTGGCTCAGTGCCTCATAGTAAGGGCTCAGTAAGTCCTTGTTTTATATTTGTCTCTTCTGTACTTTGAGATTTTATGCTTGATCTTCAAGGTTACAAGTTCAAGCTTGATTGATCATCAGGTGAGACTTATAAATTATTGTTTTATTCCCTTCCTCACTCTATACTCTCTCCTTTTTTTTTATACCACTTGCAGAAACATACAGAGAACTATGAGAAGTTTATAGAAGCTTCCACTTGAAACTTTTTTTGGCCGGGGCTGGGTTTGAACCCGCCATCGGCATGTGGGGCCACTGCCCTACTCCTTTGAGCTACAGGCATTGCCCGAAAGTTTTTTTGATTATTTATTTAGTTGCTATTTGTCAAGTCTTATTCACAGGCATATCAACAAATCTTGTAGGAAGGTGGTGATCACCTGTACCTTCTCTCCAATGCCTTGTACATTGTACATATTTTCCTTCCATGCTGTCTTGTGTAACATAGTATGCGTCTTTTCATCACGTAAGATACGTATATCTTGCCATATTTTAAAAAATGTATATGCCAGTTTTTTACTTCACTTCAATTTGATCCCAGTTTTAACTAAAATCATTCATGGCATCCCTGTGAAATGCCTAGCTTTTAAAAATATATAGAAATAATAAGTGTAAAAAAAAAAGAAAAAAAAAGAACAGGAAGGTCTCAAATGACCTGAGCTTCTATCTTAACTATGAAATCAGAAAGTATGGAGGAAATTAAACTCCATGTAAACAGTAGAATGGAAATTTGAACAGAGATCACTATAATCGGATACAGAGAAATAATAGGAAAGAATTAAATTAAAAAGGATGTCTCTGTGAAGGTCAATAAAATTTACAAGACCCTAATCAGATCGATTGGGGAAAATGAAAGAAAATACAAGTTACCAAATACCAGGAATAAGCTGGATCATCTCCCTCCAGATTCTTCAGGAAAGCATACACACAGCAAACACCGTCCCCTGCACATTTTAAATATGTGACGTTTTTCCATGTTTTATATTAAAGTATGTTATTCATACTTTAATAAAGCTATATAAAAAGACCTGACCATTTCTAAACACAGATTAAAGATTATACTCCGTTTCAGGCAATTATTTTTACTTTGAGTTCTTAAGAAAATATCCTTTTCTTCGTAGGGTTTCTCTCTATGGCTTTTTCTCTAGGTTATACACGGTTTTACATGTAGCAATGTATTTAAATATTCGACACCTATGAAATTTTCTGTACTAGGCACTTGATATACATATGTTTGTTGAGAGAATAAATTACAATTTAACTAGATGGGGAAAAGTACACATTATGTATCTTTAGTTCATGTGTCTATCTGTTGCCTTTAACATTAAAGGGACTCCAAAGGGGCAGCACCTGTGGCTCAAAGGAGTAGGGTGCCGGCCCCACATGCCAGAGGTGGCAGATCAAACCCAGCCCTGGGTAAAAACTGGGAAAAAAAAAAAAAAAAAAAGAAGTCTCTTCCAGTCGTAGGCACTTCGGCAGTCACGGGTCTCAGTGCAGACATGGCCAAGTCCAAGAACCACACCACACACAACCAGTCCTGAAAGTGGCACAGAAATGGCATCAAGAAACCCTGATCACAAAGATATGAATCTCTTAAGGGGGTAGATCCCAAGTTCCTGAGGAACACGCGCTTTTCCAAGAAGCACAACAAGAAGGGCCTGAAGAAGATGCAAGCCAACAATGCCAAGGCTGTGAGTGCACGTGCTGAAGCTATCAAGGCCCTTGTAAAGCCCAAGGAGGTTAAGACCAAGATTCCAAAGGGTGCCAGCCATAAACTCAGTCGACTTGCCTAC
>CAUYON010181881.1:0-57319 GCA_963573935.1 Arctocebus calabarensis
ATCGCCCTGGGTAGAGTGCCGTGGCGTCACACTGCTCACAGCAACCTCCAGCTCTTGGGCTTAAGTGATTCTCTTGCCTCAGCCTCCCGAGTAGCTGGGACTACAGGCGCCCGCCACAGCGCCCGGCTATTTTTTGTTTTGTTTTGTTTTGCAGTTCGGCCGAGGCCGGGCTTGAACCCGCCACCTTCGGTATATGGGGCTGGCGCCCTACTCGCTGAGCCACAGGAGCCGCCCCACAGCTGTAATTTTTTAACTTCTTGCCCTACTTCCATCTCCTACAAGTTCCTCTTTTTAGTTTTGCTTTTGGTCTCCATCATTTGCTGGAGAACTTTGCTTCAGTCTCCCAGCTGACCAGATCTCTGCCAGGGTGGAACAGGGCAGGTGCCCAGCAGCTCAAAGTCTGGAGTGAGCCTGGGCCTTTTAGTTTCAGAAACAACACTCCACCAATCCCCCAAAGGTTACCCCTATGTTTAGAAGAACCCAGAAGAACTCAATTTCTGAGACTTTTAGGAAGTAAAGTGTGAACTGGGCATGTTTTTAGCTACCGCCAGCTTGAGATTTGGCTTCGTAGACTGTGCAACATCAGATACCACTTAGCCACCTGCTCCTTGACCTCCAAACTGTTCTCAGTTCTCTTTCTTCTCCCCTCTCTCCATTTTCAACAGAAATCCCACTGTTCAATTTAGGGTGGTTTCGGGAGGGAGAAAAGTTAGACGCCTGTGTCCAGTCTGTTATGTCCACCTGGGAGTGCCCTGGGCCAACCCCTCTGTCTGCCTTCCAGTTCTCCAACCTTCGGGAGGATAAGAAACACCAGGAGATGATGGGGTGTATCGAGAAGGACAACCTTTTCCTCCGGCAGGTGATGACTGGGAACGGTGAGAGGGTGAGGCTGGAGCGTCGGCACAGCTGAGCTGGGGCCCACTTAGCCCAGGCAGATCCCACTTGGCGAGTGAGTCTCAGGGCTACGGGGCCACACACAGGGCTTTTAGCAGCTGTGGCTGGGTCCACATTGGACTGGAGGGACCCAGTGAGAGCTCCAGGGCACTTTTTGGGGAAAAGGTGGTGGGAACCATGTGGCGTCAGGTCTCCCTTGCTCTCCCCAGCGGGTGTCAGAGCTGGAAGCTGAGCTCAGGAAGCAGGACAATGTCATTTCCGAGCTGGAGGCCAGGGCCAACCAGCTGCAGACCCAGGTTGAGCTGGATGAGAGCAACCTGCAGGGGTGGAGGCGGCTGCAGGAGGAACAGCAGAGCAGGATGGAGGCGGTGCGGCAGGAGGAGCAGCAGGCCCGCGTGGCCCTGGAGAGCGCCCAGGCCAGGGTATGCCCAGCTGCCTTCTCCTGAGGGAGCTGGCCCCCACCCCAGGTTTTCCATCTCCCAGCACTATGCGGAGTTGACGCTCAAGAAATGTGGACAGGGAGGGAGCGAGGGTCCCAGTGAAGACCCCGAAACAAGAGGGGCCCCCGTGGGTGGTGGGCAGCCTCGTTTAAGGGAGAGGCAGTGGTTCTGGGCTGTGCAGGGGTGAGATAACTTGGAGACAGTGGGAAGGAGGCACCTGGGCGGGTGGGAGCAGGATGCTGATGTCCCCCGGCTCGTAACTGCAGGGCGCTGGCTGAGGCCTTTATTGAGATTAAAATCACTTAATCTTTTCCATACACTGTGAAGTAGTTATTATTATTTTCCTCACTTTGCAGACAAGCAGGAGAGGGTAAATAACCCACCGGAGACCCCAGACATGCTCTGAGATGCTGCTGGGTTTGCACCCAGCAGTGTTTACTTCCACATTGGGTGTGGCCCAGGCACGGGGCTTGGGGATGTGGGAGAGTGGGAGGTAGTGGAGTGGTGGACGGGACTGTGCCTACGAGGAGAGTCAGTGAGCCCCAGAGTGAGCAGAGGGAGCCCGCATGTGCAGTTTTAGAAATTGACATTGCCACCCCAACTCCCGCCCCCTGGGATGCAAACTGTAACCCACTGTGCCCTTTTTCCTGTTTAATTTGGCCTCCTGGCTGGTTCAGAGAGGGTCACTGAGGCCCCTGCACTTGTATCTCTTACAACACTGTCTTCCAATGCAACTGTAGCTCGAGCATGAATGGCACAGAAGTGTCATTTTATTGCCAACTCACTCACATTGCTTTGGTAGAGCCTGGGATGTTGTTTTGAGGATTCTGAGGGTTTCAGCAGGACACAGTGCCAGGACAAGTGGTGAAGGACCCTAGAAGGGTGGGGAACTGAGGGTGGTGACTGAGTTGTCACCCCAGGTGACAACTGCTAACAAAACTGCAATGACAACTTCAACAAAAGTCCTGCTGTGGTAGGACTCCCCAGTAGAGGGACTGAGCCCTTCACCCCCTTGGTGCCTCCAGTGCCTGGCACAGAGTAGGGATCAATAAATACTGGAAAGAAAGAAAGGACCCGACTCCTCACTTAGGCCTAGGGGCTGGTAGCTTTCCAGAGCTGTTCCTGACACCTGTCGGAGAGACAAACAGAAGTGCTGGCACTTCCAGGGCAAGGCCAAGTCTCCACGGTCTGGCTCGCAATTGGCACCTCTGAATCTCAGGGTTTCTGGATGTTGAGGGCTGAGGAGCTTGGTACTGAGCCTGTCACTGTAACTTGGGGCCCCCTGCTGGGGCACAGGTTGAAGGAGTTTTCTCTGCACTTTCCTGGGAGGTAGTTTCTTCTGGGGAGTGAGCCGTGGCCATAGACATCTATAAGGATGTTTATGGCAGCAAAGGATCGGGAAACCTAAAGGCCCATTCTGATGTCCACAGCCTGGCAGCCTCCTAGTCAGTAAGAAAAGGAGGGTCCCCTGAGTCGAATACTGAGGACCAATGCAAGGGACAGACAGACTCTTCCTTAGAGTGTGACTCAAGGGCCAGGAAGATGAAGTTCCTCTGGGAGGGGAGAATAGCCCAGGGGTCTTCTGCTCTTTTATTTATTTATTTATTGAGACAGAGTCTCACTATGTCACCCTGGGTAGAGTGCTGTGTCATCACAGATCATAGCAACCTCAAACTTTTGGGTTTAAGTGAGTCTCTTGCCTCAGCTTCCCAAGTAGCTGGGACTACAGGTGCCCACCACAGTGCCTGGCTATTTTTTTGTTGAAGTTGTCATTGTAGTTTTGTTAGCAGGCCTGAGCCAGGCTGGAACCTGCCAGCCCTGGTGTATGTGGCCGGCGCCATAACCACTGAGCTACAGGCACACGGGCAGGCTGTATGTGCTTTTATTGTTGAAATATGTGCAGGTTTTACTTTCCCAGTTTTAAAAAACAAAACAGAACAGTTGGTGAGGTAGAAAGTCTGCAGGCTTTGATGCTAAGCTACCTTGGCTTTGGGTTTTGATCTGGCACCTTCTAGCTCTCAGGCAAACCATGCAGACCTCTCCAACTCCAAAGCCCCCCACAGTGTGGGTAAGCTGTACCTTCTCGGCCTGTGAAACTTAAATACGGCAGTAGGAGGCTGCACCCCACGTGCCAGGGGCTTTTCTCTGGCAAAGACAAGCGACAGTGTCTTCCCCTTGCTTGTAGCTTGAAAGACTAAGAAGTAAGATCATCCAGGCCACATTTAGCGTCTCTGGGACCAAGTCCTTGACCAGTGAGATCTCTGATAGTGACATCCTGGAAGCTCTGCAGGTACAGATCAGCCCAGTGGCCTCCATCCCACAGATCTGCCGCTGGGACAGGGGTGGGGAAGGCCTGGATTGGGTTCAGGGGACCCTACTCTCCTCTGGCCATGTCTCCCCTTCCCTGGGACCACTAGGAACATCCTTTCTCTCTGCCCAGGCAGAGGGGACCAGACTAACCCCTGAGCATGGCCAGTCTGGCTGCTGTCAGCTCAGCAAGGGGCAGAGGGGCATGAGGTGACGGCAGCAGCCCAAGGAGCCCTTTCTGAACACCTTGGGGAGGGAGCAGCTGCTTGGGTCTTGGAGATTCTCCCACTGCAGGAGCTTGGCCCCTAGCTTTGGCCAGCTTGGTCCCTCTGTTGGAATTGTCCCTTGCCAAGCCACACAGGGGACAAACCCCTGACACAAACCCTTCCCTTCTTAGCCTCAGTCTCCTCCCTGACCATGGGTCCCCAGGCAGAGGCCTCAGAGGGGCAGGATGCTGGAGGAGGGATAATCCAGGCTTTGTGGTCATGGGGCAGGAGTGAGTCACCACCCACCACCCCTGGGCAGGGCGGCCCCACACTCGCTTCTCTGAGCCCTGATGTTTCCCTCTGTGACAGAGGACAGCCTTGACCAGGCGTCCTGGGACCCAGAGCTCTAGTGGGGCTGTGCACCACAGCTGCTTCTGTTCCCAGGACCCCAACCTCCTCCGGTGGGACTGCTCTTGGACCCAGGGTGTGCCCATGACTCCCCAGGATCTGGCCCTGTCTCGGGGAGGAAGGAAGGGAGAGAGAAGAGGGAAGACAGGGAGGCAGGGGTGTCCCACCACACAGCCTTTGCCTTTTCCCATTGCCTGGCATGAAACAGCAACGGGCTATTCAGAGGAGCCTTGAGGAGACTGGGAGAGGGGTGGGGACAACCTTTCCTCTGCACAGGACAGATGTGACAACCTCAGAGGTCTCTAGGAGTCTGGGGGGGGGACCCTTACTATTCTAAGAGGACAGAAGAACCCTGCTCAGTGCAGGCTGCAATGACTCCATCTTTGGGTGGGAATATTTACACCACAGAAACTGGCAAATGCTACCGAACAGCTGTTTCTGCTGGAAGAAGAGACAGCCGTAAACATTTACCAGCGCAGCCATAGGGAGCCCTATGGGGAGGAGGGGTGGTATCTCAGGTACCCAGCCTGGCTGGGCAGACCGGCCTCAAGGCCCAGTAAGGAGCTGGGCAGATTCCCACGGTGGCTGCATCTCTCGTCCAGCTGATCATCACGGAGAGAACCGACTATTACAACCAGCTGAAGCAGAAAGGCGTCAAAGTGCCCCCTTTGCACCAGTCAGAGATCTCCTTGCCCACCAAGTTGAAGAAGGGGACCTCCAAGTAGGCCCAGCCAGGACCCCAGGACTCGGTCAGCCCAGCAGAGGCCAGCCAGGCCCCGCCTGACATGTGTCCGGCCCTCTGCCTCAGGATTAAACTTGGCCTTGGCACAGTCCCACCTTTTTCTTCCCAGGGACTCACACAAGGGATTATCTTCTGCAGCCTTGGGGGTGGGGGTTGGTCAGCACACCAGCTTGCACCCCCCAGCTCCTTTCTGAGTGTCCCCTCAGAGGCACGGGGTTGTCGGAGGCCAGAGATGGCATGTCCACCATGTGCTCAGGCCTGACACCTGTCTTCCCTGCCGGCTGCACTCACCTAGGAGCTGGCAGGGGGCCTGTGACCGCCTGCCATGGGCTCTCCCCTGGCTGGAGACTGTCCTGCTGGGTAGGACTAGTTTGGAAGGTGGATAGGGTGGTAAAGTCTGTTCCAATTCACCTGCTCCTGGAAGGAAAGTCCCGCGGGAGAGGACTCGCGTCTGGTCCCGTGCCCACGACAGGCTCACTGTGGGCTCGGGGCACATGAGAACGTGCTGAAGGGCGCAATCTGTCATGCATCTTTCCGGGTGTTCATCCCCTCCTGGGCGGGCACCCTCCTCACAGCGCCGAGCTCCCAGGGAGGACAGTCCCCTCGTCTGGAGCTTGGTTCCCGGGAGGCAGCCTCGGTCCCTGTGCTCCGAGCAGAAGGTCGGGGTAGGGGGTGGGGTATGTGAGCCTCCATGCGTCTGGGGGTGCAGACCCAGAAGCGCCCGGATCCTCCAGGAGACTCGTCGGTGGGGAGGACGGGTCGCCGGGCGGGGACCGTGGAGAGCTCCAGGCCCGCTGCGTGTGGGGGCCGCGGAGCAGCGCCCGCCTCATGGCCCCCAAGCCCCACTGGCCCGCCACTCGCAGCTCCCAGACGCGGGTCACCGCCACCTCCGGCTGGGAATCCATTGCCACGCCCCTCCCTCCCTTCCTCCTCGCCCCTTCCGGGCTCTGCACGTCCCCGCCCACTTCGGCTTCGCTCCGCCCCTCCCCGCCCACCAGGGACTGGTCACGCCCCCCGCCGGGCCCGGAGACGAGTCTGCGCAGCGGCCGGGGGCGGGGGCGCAGGTGAGCTGCGCTGGGTCTGGGGCACCTTCCTTGCGCGGCGGGAGGGAGAAGGTGGTCTGGGCGTGGTATCTTTGGCCAGTGAATCGCGAGGGTCGGGGCTTGCCCCAGGCCGACCTAGACCTAACACGCGACTAGGCTGCCAGGTTCACAACTGCCCATCCAGCACCTGGTGAGCGCTGGGGACAGCCTCGGGATCTCTTTCCCTTCCCGGACCGTAGCAGGGCGATTCCTCTCTTTACCTTTTTTAAAAAGAAGTTTTTAAGGCCTGAGGTATCTGCTACACCTCAGACCCCGACCTGCCTGGCTGGGAGGAGGTGAGGTCCTCCCTCTGGCCAGGCCCTGACCGTCTTTCTGGGCCCTGGAGGCTTCAGCCACCACGCAGGAATCTCCCTGGTAAGTGTGAGACGCTTGGAGGTGCTGTGGGGGTGAGGGGTCACGTGTGAGCCCAGAACTTCCCGTGCTGACACCCACCAGGAGGTGGTAGGATTTTGGAGGCTCCCAGGGCTTGGAGGGTGTCTGGCGCTCCTGCTGCCACAATTGAGCTGGTCAAGTGGGTGCTGGACCGATGACTGAGCCTGCTGTAGGCACCTCAAGTGCTCTGGAGGCTTTGTCGGTCAGGATGGCTTGAGAGCTCATATTCTGTATCAGTCGGGAAGCCACTGTCCTAGTCTAGAGCCAATCAGGGTTGACTCCTCACATGGTGCACAGCTGCTGGTTGGATTTGGAGACCCAGCATTGTTATTATTATTATTTTTGAGACAGAGTCTCATGTCGCCCTCAGTAGAGGGCTGTGGCATCACAGCTCACAGCAAGCTCCAACTCCTGGGCTTAAGCGATTCTCTTGCCTCAGCCTCTGAAGTAGCTGGGACTACAGGTACCTGCCACAACACCCAGCTATTTTTTTGCTATAGTTCTCATTGTTGTTTGGCGGGCCCGGGCTGGATTTGGTGTATGTGCCTGGCACCCTAGCCGCTGGGCTACAGGCACCGAACCTAGAGACTCAGCATTATTGGGGCTAATGCTGCTTGAGTGTCTGGGTTGCAAGGTGGCTGCTGTGGCTCCAGCCATCATGTCAACAGGAAGGAGGTAGCTCCTGTTTCATTCATGGAAGCAAAAGCTCCCCTGTCCCCATGCTGCATCTCAGCTCTTTGCCCACAGCTGTGTGGGTGACTTGAGAAAGCGGGGACTGAGGGTATTTAGTGTCAGGTCATAGCTGTTACCTGTGGCTGGCATGTTGCAGCTGGAATAAGATTGGGATTCTGCCCACCAGGAGGGAGGAGGAACCTTGGGTGGGCAGTGGCTGAACTGGCCAAAGTCATCTGGTCAACACTCTGGGAAGCAGGGCCTGGCCTCTCTTCCCCTGCTGGCCTGGGGTTTGGAAAAGGGCAAGCACAGCATGTCTGAACTGCTGGGGCCCTGAGTGGGGCCAGAGTTTGGGGCTGGCTTCTCTCAGATGTGTAGCCTGTGGTGCCTTTAAGCCTCTGTGTGCAGGATTATCCAGGAGAAGGGTCAGCCTTCAGCGCTGTGGGGTGTAGGGCAAAGTCTCAGTTGCTGGAAGTGTGGGGCCTGTTGCCCGCCTGAGCACACTCACTGCTGGGGCCAGATGCTGTGAGGGCATTCTGGGGCCCAGCAGACTGCAGACCCAACCCTAATCCTGTAGCCTGGGTGGGGGTCAGGTTGTAACAGAGGTTGAGGGCAAATGAGATCCTTAGCGTGGAGCACTGGCACTGGCCTGTGGGCGGCAGCAGCAGGAAGCGTGGCGGCTGTGTTATTGCTCTTTGGGCCCCACTTCAGTCCCCACTCACTCTGGTGCCTGGCACGGTACTCAGTGGGTTGGAGCCCAGCAGGGAGCTGGTTCTCCCGCTCTCCTGAGTTCCTGGACCCTCCCCCCACCCCCAGGGGCCCATCGCTCAGCACAAGGTGCCCCCCAGGCTCCAGTACCCCAGGCTGCAGGTGGGGGAGGGGCTGCAACTCACACAAGCTGAGGACAACAGCTGCTGGGCTGCCAGTGGGCCTCTTCCCTGGACAGGGATCAATTTGGTCTGGCTGTACCAGCCGCTGTCCCTGGGCTGCTGCCCTGCCCTGCCCTGCCCTGCCCAGCCCCCTCCCGGCCAGACTCCCTGGGGGTTGAGGAGGAACTTATCAGGGAACACAGCTGAACAGAGCTGCAGGCTACTCTGATAAATGCTTGAGGGAGTGGAGGCCTTGAGGGGTGGGAAGGCCCCCCCGGAGGCCTCTCACTCCTGAGGTCAGGGCTGGGTCACCTTTCAATCTTGCTGGTTAGGAATTCCTCCTTGGGCTGGTCTTAATGGTGTGACCCTGGGCAGGTTGCTTCACCTACTCTGTGTCCCGGTCACCTGGTAAGTCAGATGGAAACCATGTGGGTGAGAACCCCTGGGTCAATGGAAAAGAAGCCGTACTCCGTAAAATAATTTATAGACGGCTAGGCATGGTGGCTAATGCTTGTAATCCTAGCACACTGGGAGGCCAAGGTGGAAGGATTGCTTGAGCTCAGGGGTTCAAGACCAGCCTGAGCAAGACCGAGCTCCTGTCTCTAGTAAAATAGGAAAAAACTGACTCGGTGCCTATTGCTCAGTGGGCAGGGCGCTGGCCACATACACTGGGGCTGGTGGGTTTGAACCCGGCCTGGGCCAGCTAAACAACAATGACAACTTCAATAAAAAAATAGCCGGGCATTGTGGCAGGCACCTCTAGTCCCAGCTGCTTGGGAGGCTGAGGCAAAAGAATCACTTAAGCCCAAGAGTTAGAGGTTGCTATGAGCTGTGAACGCCACAGCACTCTACCGAGGGTGACATAATGAGACTCTGTTTCAAAAGAAAAGAAAAGAAAAAAAAAACTAGCTGGGTTTTGTGGCAGGCACCTGTAGTCCCAGCTATTTGGAAAGCTGGGGCAGGACAAGTGTCTGAGGTTGCTGGGATCATGCCATGACACTCTAGCCATGGGCAACAAAGTGAGACTCTCAAAAAATAATAATAATTTAAAGAGGTTTATTCTGAGCCTATTCTGAGGACCAGGATACACAGCCTTACCCAAGAAGACTTGAGCATGAGGACTGTCTGTGGTGGGGTTTCAGGTTGGTTTCGTACATTTCAGGGAGACAGAATTATAGGTAAAGTCATAAATCTGTACATGGAAGTAATACATTGTTTTGGTCGAAAAAGGTGGGACATCTCAAAGCAGGAGCCCACAAGTTGTAAGGTTATAGGTGGGTATGAACATTGTTTGGCTGACAATTGGCTGAAAGAGTTAGGCTCTGTCTAGTAGACCATGTGTTAGTGAAAAGGAATGCCCAGTTAAGGGACTGTTTAATCGGAGACAAACTAAGGACAGGTGCCCAGACCCAAATGGTTTGTCATGTATATTGAGAACCTGCAGGTGTGTCTTCCAGAGCCTTAGGCCTGTTAAAGAGTCACAGAGGACATGTCTAAGTAGAGAAGGGGACCTGATGAGGTTTGTCTGATCTCCTTTCTCATGGCCAGCATCTCAGTTCTAGGGATCCCCCTTGGCCAAGAGGGGTTCAGTCAATCAGCCACTAGGCTGATTAAGATTTTATTTCAGTTCACACCTGAGTGCTTCTTCCCCCTGTAGGCTGACTCTGTCCCTGAGGGGCTGTGTTTTGCAGTGAAGTTAGAGCCCGGACACCTGCCTGGGTCTCCCTGCTGTGAAGGCTTTGCCCCTCCCGCTGCAGCCTGGCACCATGCAGTCTCCAGAGAGCGGTGTGCACTACAGCAGGTGGGACAACAGCAGCCGGGACGAAGTCAGCATGGCAGCTATGTCCAGCACAGAGGAGGCCTCATGTTGCCAGAGGTGAGGGGGCTGGAAGGAGGAGCCTGCCTGTTCCTAGTAGACTGGTCACTCCCTGCCCAGATGCCTGTCTTGTCCCTGCTGCAAGTGTCATCTGCCCGTGGGGCCCAGCCCTCTGTTTCAGCTGGGCTGGGTGCCCAGTTTTGCTGTCTCAGCAAAACTTCCCTCTGGCTGGCTCTTGGGCATGTGGGGCTCTGGTCTCACACCTCCAGCAGAACACCAACCCACCTTTGCTCACGTTACTCCTCCTGACCCTATGACCGCCTGCCCTTGGGGCCCACCTGCCTCTCCCTGACCTGGCCCAACCCCCCCACGGTCCACTGAGGGGGCTCCTTCTTCACCCCGACCCCGGGCTCACCTCCAGATGGTTCTCCCCCTAGGATCTCCCGGAAGCTGTGCAGGGGCAAGCTTGGGATCGCCATGAAGGTGCTGGGCGGAGTGGTCCTCTTCTGGGTCATCTTCATCCTGGGCTACATCACCGGCTACTATGTGCACAAGTGCAAATAAGGGCACCAGCAGGTGCTCTCGGGGCTGGCTGCTCACACGTGGGGGGCCCTGCATACACACTGCCTGTAATACAGACCCCCATAGATGCAGGGCCCCCATACACACAGACCCCATCTTATATCCATGGGCCCCAGAGGCAGACAGCTTACAGGGCACGTGAGGACCCCAGGGGCACAGCTGTTCCAGACCGGATAGGAGGCAGCATACACACACCCAGCACACGAGTCCTTCAAAGGATCCAGAGATAAGCACCTGGCACGGCTGCTGCCCAGAGGCGCGTCTGGCTGGGGTAGACAGGCCAGCATCACAGGAGCTGCAGGATACACCCAGGCCACACCAGGTGGCCAGTCTCCTCAAGCCCAGGGCCCAGGCCCTTCCTTTGTCGAGTCCAGGATGGGGGGTGCCTTCTGCAGACAACCCAACCTACCCTCCCTGGCGGCCCCCAACGATGGGTCCTGCTGTTGTCCTCCTGTACGGGCACTGTGTAGAGCTGTGTGGCCTGGGCAGGCCCCTGCCTTGTCTGGGCCTTCTGACTCTGGTTGGCAAGGATGGCTCCAGCAAGGGCTGTGACCCCACCCACCTTCCCCTGGGAGCTGAGACCAGCCCCAGGAGGTGCTTTCTGTACAGAGTGAGGTGGGAGCTTGGGCCTTGGTCTTAGACCCACCGGCAGGGCTTCCTGAGTGAGGCAGACATGGTGCTTGCTTAGCTGGGTGTGTCCCCTTGGGCTGACCCTTGCTAGGAGGAGCCTGATCTTCCCCTCACCCCCAGGTGCTGCCTGCAGGCCATGCACAGGGTGTCATTAAACATTTGCTGGGTGTCTGTGGCCAGTGTTACTCTCAGACCTGTGGATGGGCCTGGTGCTCTGGGGCAGTCCTCCCGGTCTGGCTCTCAGCCTTGGAACTCACCCCCGCTTGGCTGAGCCTTCTAGCAAGAACAGGGGCAGGCCTGAGGGCCAGGATTCAGCTGGACCTCTGGGGCTGGCCACTCTGGCTGGCTCTGGACCTTCAGTCCCATCTCCCTGGCCACTTGTCCTGACCTCTGTGCTCTCGGCAGTCACTCTCCTAGGCACATGCTCAGCCCTCGCCCGTTGCAGTCTGCCCCAGGCCCTGTGCACCCTGCCAGAACATCCCCTTGGGGAAGTGGTCCTCACCCCAAGGCTGCGGGTGAGAGACGTGGGCAGCCACTGTCCTCACAGGCACAGGGAAGGGAGGCCATGTGAGACTGGTGTCAGAAAGCTGAGGCTGTGCTCCCCCCAGGTGGGGGCCTTCCAAGTGCCCCTCACTTTATTGAGTGATGTAAATGGAGGGGCTTTGCCAGGGTGGGCAGGGGACAGAGGCACCACCCTACCACCGCTAGGGAGAGCAGGCCCACCCAAATCTGCCTGGGGTCAGGAGGTGGCACATGGGCTGCACACCTATCTCCCCAGTGCCCTGAGGCATCTGGCTGGGACCGAAGAAGAGGGCCAGGAGGCCTGGTCTGGGCTGGGAGGCTGCTGCAGGGTCGGGGCAGTCTGCTTTAGCTGGCGCTGGTCTTGGGGGTACTGCCCACCCCCGTGTGGAAGCCTGGGAGGGGAGCAGCTGGAGGTTGGGCTATGGGCATGTGGCAGTCTGTGCGGCCTCCTGTGAGCTCCAGCCCCAAGACCTGGTGAGGCTCTGGCCAGGAGCCCAGGAGGTCAGAGGACAGAGGGGGGAGGGGGGCCCTAGCCTGGCCGCAAAGGAGGGGGAGTGTTCTGGAGTTCCTCCAGCTGGTCTGCTCTAGCAGGTGACCATGTGTCCTCATTCTGGTTGGCGGGGGAGGGCTGCAGGTGGCAGGGGCTGATGCTGGGGCCTGCCTGGATTTAGCCACTGCACCCTGTTCCAGCCCCTATGGGCACTCCTTTCCCACAGCCTCCAGTGAGCCGCCTCTACAAGTGAGCCCAGGCCCCAGCCAGACCCCATCCCCCTGGGGCTGGACAGCACCCTCACAATCCAGAGGGCAGGGGCGATGGGATGGGACCCTGCCAAGTGGCTGCTTGGCCTCCCCTCCCATAGGAGATTCATGAGCAGGATTTGTGGGGGGTGGGCTGGGTGCCAGGGCTCCTCTGCATGAGCCCAAATCTCAGGCCTCCACTTTGTGCCCCAGGTAGGGGCTCAGCAGGATGGGGTGGGCCTGGCCCATTCCTAGGATCCCTGCTTGAGGACACTGGCTTCTGTGACAGGTCTCTCACTTCCTGCTGCTAAAATGTGGGCAGGGCAGCGGGGACAGCAGGCAGTGCTGCCAGGCAGGCCTCAGTTTCCCCGCTCATAATCTGCTGGGCTAGAATGGATTTCTGACACTTCAGCAGTGCCCTCTGGAAAGACTGGTGGGAAAGGATCCACTGGGCAAGGAATTGAGATGTTTCCTATTAAGTGTTTTTACTAGTGAGTCAGATGGGCAGAGACAGCACCTGAAGCAGGGTTCTGTGTAAAGTGACTATACCTCTGACACCTCTGTCAGCAACAGAGGCGACAGCTACTGCATGGGGACACCAAGAGGGCAGCTCAACCCTCCCTCTCTGAGCTGGGCTGTGGAGAAAGGGTGACCCCCTCCAGCAGTTATCTGTCACTCCCAGGCCAGAGCTTGGGCAGAGTCCCAGCCTAGGGAAGCTGCTCAAGGCTCCAGGCAGGGCAGACCCCAGGCCCACTGCAGCATCAGTGGCTGTGACTGCCCAACAGCATCATGAAATGACAAGCCAAGGCCACCGACACCTGCACACATTTATTTGATGGATTTAGGGGGAAACAAAACAAGAAAACAAGCTGACGTGGCAATGTGTGGCGCTCAGCCCCCCACCCTGTCTGGAGCCCCTACCTGCAGCGGGACCCATGGAAGGCCAGGTGATGGTCGGCCTGGCCTTAAAAGGCTCTGGACAAACCACCTGGGGATTTAGGCCTCTGGTCTGATGATGGTACATGGGCAACAGGGTTCTTGCGAATGCTTCAGGACACCGAGATGTTTCTACACAATAGGAAAGTTGTCCTTTTAGGTCAGAGACCACTGAACAGAAGACAAAAGGTGTTAACAAAGAGAGCAGAAGAGTCAGTGTTATGCTGCAGCCAGACGGTAAGGCAGGGGGGCTGCGAAGGCCCTCTCCTCTGGCTGGCCGGGTCCTTTCTACCCGAGCACACTCTGTCTCTAGGCAGGGGTGTGTGCACATGAGGCCAGGCACAAATGTAGGCATGAAGATGTGCAGTCAAAACTGGGAACACCTCAAACAAAATGCTGAAGAACCAGCCCCCGGCATACATACTTCAGGATTTTTGGCTTAAAAATCTATAGGTCCTCTGGTCGTTGCCGCTGGCTGTCCACTCGTGAGAACCCCTGCAGACCCTAGAGAGGGGCCACTGCTCATCACTGGTGTTACCATGCTCAGGAGTAAAAGCCACTGTCCGTTCCCTCCCTGCTCAGCCCAGCACCATGGCAGGGTTCTGCTGCCTGGCCTGGGGGTTCGAAATGTCTCTGCCCCTGTAAAAGCATTCCCACAGCAGTGTTAAGAAAGTAATTCTGCCAGATCTAAAGTCACACTAAAAAGTTTTTTGTAGAAAGATTATTATCATTGTAAGCTGGAAAATCCATTCCAGGCTCCACACTGGACAATGTGCTCTAAAAAGATGCTACATCATAGGAAGATGATTTTCCCTTTTACGCAGTTCACAAAAGCTCACACTGCCAGCTTCGTGATGTGTAGCTGGACATTCAGACTGGTCAGTCACATGGTGCTCCCTGGGAACTCGTGCTCCGAAAGGCGTCATGAGGTGATGTCATCGTCTGGTGAAAGTTGTAGTGTGCACTTACTCAAACCCTGATGTGTATTTTATTCATATACAGTTTTTCATATGGAAAACCCAATGTTCAGCACCAGTGTGACTGCCAGCCACGTCCCCCACCTAATCTGCAGTGCGAACAGTGAGGGCCACGCACCAGGTCTGCACACACAGGACGCTGTTACCACCTGATGCACACCCCGGTCAAGCAGCCTGCCATCTACAGAAACGTGGGGGACACCGGTGTCGTGTCGTTTCTTCCTGAAGGAGCGTTGCTGCTGTGTGCCTACATGATTCACAACAGTCTTGACAGTTAATTCTGGCATTTGGATGATAGGGTTCATGAAAAACAGTAAAATCAGTTTGGTAACACAATGACAGCACAGCATCACTTTATGACAGAATCATCTGGAAAAACAGGACAAGGAACACGTAAAAAAAATGCCGAAAAAGTGATGACTAGTATTGCCACAGGGAAACCTCTGTGACCAGGCACAACAGAGCTGCCTGACAAACATCCTCCAGGCTCGTCAGCGGACGACAGTCACGTCGGGGGCGGAGATGGCCAGGTCGGCCTTGGATGGGTACACCACCTTCAAGGTCCCCTCCAGGTCCACCACCCGGACTTGCTCCACCACCAGCAGGGGCTGCCCTTCCTTCCCAGCACTTAGATTCGTTTTAGGAACTGAAAGTTGTCCAGAAATTGCATCAGCTTCAGTATCTGAGAGTGATCCTTCCTCTTTACTTTCTAAAGTACATCTGTTCAGTTCTGCCATTTTCTGTAAATGAAAATATCTTTTTAACCTAGGGATGGGGGGTGACTGGGGAAGACATGTCTGTGGCCCAGGGCAGGGAGAGGTCCACCCGTGTACTTGGAGGCCGCCTGGAGGAGGTACTGCTGGGCACTCACCAGAACGAGGGCGTCCATGACGTCTTTGCATATTTGCAGACTAGTAGCACTCGTCACTTCCAGGAACAAATCAGAAGTTGTTTTCTTAATCTTAAAAGAGGAGAGCAGAGAGAGGAAGGAGGGAGGGGATGGGGGGGGGTCACAGTGTGTGACACACTTTTTAGGGGCAGGACACAATTACAAATGGGACTTTAACTAAGAAATGTAGTCATTGTAACCTAGTTCTTTGTACCCTCAAGGGATCCCCAACAACAACAAAAAATATTAGAAAAGAAGATTTCAGAAAAGAATGAAGTCACTGAAAGCCAGACACCAGCAACTATAGCACTGACTCTGAAGGAAACTGAGGCTGTCCCCTGCATAGAGATGCAGATCCTGCCACCGTCAGCCACCGTCAGCCACCGCGCGGCACAGAGCATAAACGGGACACACACTCCATCACACACCACAGACTTCCAGAGGAGCAAGCATGTCAGTGCTACATGAAACAGCCATGGAGACACACCACAGTCACGCATACCACCTACCTTTGTCTTCTCGCTGTTTGTTATTGGTGGGAAAGAAATCACATCACCGTCTGCGTCCACAAGGCAAGGGTAATTTTCTTTTCCATCCAGTAAGTGAAGATATCTGTGTGGAAGAAATCCAAATTAAAGGCATCACACTATAAATAACATCGCTCATGGTTAAACTGGCCAGATCTCAAAGGGCTTTAGACAAATTAAGTGTAATATCAAGGGCCCAAGTTTAACCGGCTTCAGAGAACAAAGTGTTCCAAAGCCAAGTTTGTGCAGCAGCAGCCACCCTAGGACCGACCTGTGCAGGCCCGAGACGCTCTGCCTCTTCTTCTGCTTCCGCTGCTCCTCGGCCTCCTGCTGCAGCTGCCGCACCAGGTCTTTGGCCTTGGCCTCTCTCCGTCCCAAGGGGATGATCTACGGAGCAGAAGCCACAGACTCCACTAGGACCCAGCAGCCCATCCCGTGGATGTGGCCACAAGCATTAATGCTCCCTGTCAATAGGTGTTCACCTCTGCGATGGGGAGGGGCCGACAACCTCTCCCACCTGACGGCATGAAAAGAAACTGCACAGAGCTGTGTCTTCAGTGGTCCTGCTGTGGGTCTGACGCCCAAACACTCAAATACTTCTGAAGCTAAGCTGAACTGTCACCACTGGCTTATGGAAATGGCAGACCTCCATTTCCAGAGGTCTGTCTAGCCTGAGAAGGAGAGACAGCCTGGGCAGCCAGACCCAGGGGGCCTCGGCGCACTGTCCAGAATCTAACAGCCCAGGGACAGCACCACAATGCGACAGCTCACTAGAGTCAACCTCACATTAGAAGCTTTTCAAGGTGGGGTGTGAACCAGAACTTTTGATTGGAAGTCAGTGAGCAATGAGGGATTGCTTTCAAATTACTGCCTGCCTCACTGGAAGCTAGTTACACGCTGCTTTCAAAGTAACAGTGCACATGGCCCTAGGAGCAGCGTCAGGTTTTATGCTAAAGTGCTTGGCGTGATCTTAGGCACGTGCATCTCTGGAAAGACACAGGAGAACCTCCTGCGGCAGATGAAGCAGGGCAGCGCAGTGGCACCTTGAGGTCCTGTGGTGGCCGGGCTCCGTACAGCAGGGGCCCTCTGACTGAAAGCAGGTCGTGGGTTGCCATGGTGGCCGCGGTACGCTTCTCGCAGAGATCTTCATGGAGCTTGGTCTAAAACCCAAGAGCAGAAACAAGGAAAGCTTTTGTCTGCAGCACAGTGAGGTGTCCGCATTCGACCCTCACCCAGGCATGTGTGGCCAGGGAACTCTCCCAGGCCTCAGGGTCCCCCCACCTCATCACTCCCCTTCACAGAAGGGTTGTTCACCCTTAACCCCTGGCCAATTAAGTTTTTATTTTATAGAATGATCATCAGGAAAATTATCTTGTCTGTTTAACGGCAGAATTTCTCCCCCTCTAATTCTAGCACATCCTATTTAAGATTCAAGAGTACATCTTGAGCTGAAATTTAACATCGAGTAAACAGAAGATTAAAAAAAGCACATTAGGGCTGCGCCAGTGGCTCATCGAGTAGGGCGCTGGCCCCATATACCGAAGGTGGCGGGTTCCAACCCGGCCTTAGCAGAACTGCAAAACAGAAAAGTAGCCGGGCATTGTGGTGGGCACCTGTAGTCCCAGCTACTTGGGAGGCTGAGGCAGGAGAATCGCCTGAGCCCAGGAGATGGAGGTTGTTGTGAGCTGCGTGATGCCACGGCACTCTACTGAGGGTGATAAATTGAGAATCTGTCACTACAAAAAAAAAAAAAAAAAAATCACAACTTTTATTAAAAAAAAAAAGCACATTAGTGGTTAGGGCACTGGTCACATACACCAGGGCTGGCAGGTTCAAACCAGACTTGGGCTTGCCAAACAATAATGACAACTGCAACAACAAAAAAAGCTGGGTGTTATGGCCGGCGCCTGTAGTTCCCCTACTTGGGAGGCTGAGATAAGAGAATTGCTGAAAACCCAAGAGTTGGAGGTTGCTGTGAGCTGTGATGCCACTGCACTCCACTGAGGGCGACACAGTGAGATTCTGTCTCAAAATAAAAAAAACAAATGCAAAAAACAAAAAAACCACATCTTGGCTGAGCACCCCTAGCAATGGTTAGAGTGCTGGTCCTGTGCACCAGGGGTGGCGGGTTGGAACCTAGCCTGGGCCTGCTAAACAAAATCCAAACCAACCAACCAAACAAACGAAAAAAGTATGTCTTGGTGGCACCCACAGCTCAGTGGCTAGGGTACCATCCACATACATGGAGACTGGCGGGTTCAAACCTGGTCTGGGCCAGCTAAAGCACAATGACAACCATAAGAAAAAAAAAATAGCCGGGTGTTGTGTTGGGCACCTATAGTCCCAGCTACTTGGGAGGCTGAGGCAAGAGAACTGCTTAAGCCCAAGAGTTTGAGGTTGCTGTGAGCTGTGACGCGATGGCACTCTACCCAGGGTGACAGCTTGAGACTCTGTCTCAAAAAAAAAGCGCATGTCTTTCTTCCAAAATGCTGGTTTTCAAGTTCTAAAATCTGGGCTCGGTGTGCCTATGTACTTCCTCCAGAAACTGCAGCGACTGCTCAGGGGGCAGCAGGCAGCAGGGTGCTCCAGGGGCGGCAGCCACCTCTGTGGGGCATGGGCAGGGTGGGGTGGAGTGTGCAAAGACATGTTTTTAATTTCTTTTTTTTTTTTGAGACAGAGCCTCAAGCTGTCACCCTGGATAGAGTGCTGTGGCATCACAGCTCACAGCAACCTCCAACTCCTGGGCTCAAGCGAGTCTCCCGTCTCCGCCTCCCAAGTAGCTGGGACCACAGGTGCCCGCCACAGTGCCTGGCCATTTTTTGGTTGCAGCCGTCATTGTTGTTTGACGGGCCCGGGCTTCGAACCCGCCAGCTCAGGTGTACGTGGCTGGCGCCTTAGCCGGCTGAGTCACAGGCGCCGAGTCCATGTTTTTAATTTCAACAGCTGGGTAGATGTCACAGAACACAGCCAACCGGGAAACCTAAACAAAAGCTGAACAGTTCTTGTAAGAGTGGCAGCAATTGCTGATTGCAATACTATCTTATAAAAAATCAACTGTGTAGGGCGCCAGCTCCATATACCAAGGGTGGCAGGTTTGAACCCAGCCCTGGCCATACTCCAACAAAAAATAGCCGGGCATTGTGGCGGGCACCTGTAGTCCCAGCTTACTTGGGAGGCTGAGGCAAGAGAATCGCCTAAGCCCAAGAGCTGAGGTAGCTGTGAGCTGTGATGTCACGGCCCTTTACCGAGGGTGACAAAATGAAACTCTGTCTCTAAAAAAAAAAAAAAAAAAAAAAATCAAATCTGTATTTATTTGCAGAACTCAGAAAATCCACCAAAATATCAGAAACTTAAGCAGCCCTAATTTCCAAGCAATAAAGCTGTCCTTAGAAACGGGGGAAGAACCGTAAATGATACACAGAGAAGCAAGGGCAGGGCTGAGTGGCAAGCGGCCCAGCAAGGTCAGAGATGCACATCAAGTGGGTACCCTGTTGGCCAGGCCACCCACTTGCTCCCACTACAGACTGAGGAAGGGGCCAAACCTGGGCTGTACAGTGGCCCCTTCCTCCCCAGCACCCTAAGGCAGAGGCTGCTCTGGCCCCATTTTCAAGGTGAGGAAACCGAGGCACATGGACAACCAGCTGAGCCTGCACTGCAAGCCTCTCCCTTGCACTTGTCCCAGGACTTGTCCCACTGTGGCTGCCCATACCCTTGTCCCCAACCGAGGACCCTGCATGCACCCACCTGTGCTGCGAGGAATCGCTTGAGTGCGTTCCCAGGCTGCAGGTCCATGCCCCGCACGACGGCCCCCACAATGTAGGGCCGCACGTCTCTGACCTCAGGGCTCACCCGGACTGTCAGGGGTGCGGGGTTTTCCGAGACGTGCAGGACCCGGAGCAGTAGCCGGTTCATGGCCCCAGCTTCCTGCTCTGGGCCCTCGCCTCCCTCCTTCCGGGGCTTCCTCTCTCGCCGCTTCCTGCGCCCCTCGTCCTTTTCTGAACCTTCTGCCCGGGCCCTGCCCTTCCCGTAGCCCCGGCCCCCGGCACGCAGGTACTCCAGGATAGAGCGTGTGGGGCAGCCACTGAGCATCTTCTCCAGCCGCTTGTCCCGCAGCTTGTTTCCACGGAAGTTGATCTCCTTGAGCTTGGGGCAGTCGGCGAGTTCAGCAGGGATCTCACTCAACTGGTTATTAGAGAGGTCTAATGTCTGGGAAGATAAGCCAAGGAGTCATCAGATGACCTGGACTCTGGAAAAAGAGCCTAAGGCTGTGACACTGTGCACCTGTGAGGCTTTTCCCAACTCTGGACCCCATGAGGACACCACTGTCCAGGGTGCATGACCAGCATAGCCCCTAGGAAATCTTCTGAGTCCTACATCTCATTCTGTGTGCGATTACCAGTCGTGGTAACAGCAGCAACATTTCAGACCAGCCACTGGGTTAGAGGGAAAGGGACCAGGGGATGGGCTGCCTTGTTATAAATTATGAGCTTACTTCAGAGACAAGTCAGTACTGCCTCAGATGGGAGATGAGATCCCAAAATAGTGCTAAGATATTTTTTTTTAAAAAAACAAGCTAAAAACAAAGAACACAGCCAAATCTCTCCACGGCATTACTCTTCTTCATACTGAAGCTTGAAGTCACCAGCAGATGCACATGGGAAGGAAAATGGTGAGTTGGCTTTAATGGTGCCGGGCTCTCAGCCCTCCTCTTGCCCAGGAAGAGGGGTCAGGGCCACTGCTGTGGTGCCGGGAAGGTGTTTAGGAAGCCCTGCAGTCCTTGGGGAAGCGCTGCCTATCACAACTATAGAAGAGACCTGACAAAATGCACAGCTGGTCTCTCTGAGATGGCCAGAGCAATGGCACCTCCACATCCACAGGGAGTCTTTGGTCTGGGCTGGCGTGTTCTGTTGTGGAGTTTTGCACTGTTTGTTTAAGAGTCTTAACACTCAGAGAAGTGAGAGTGGTCAGGCTCTAAAGAGCCAGGCGTTCTGTCAGGGCTTGTGCTTACTGATTTAACCAGCAGAAAATGGTGACATGCCAGGAGGCTAGTTCCAGGTCTAAGCCTGAAGAAGGCCTGGCAGCTGCTGCTTTTGTGTTGAGGACCTGGGGAAGGAGAGGTCCCCAGATATGATAGAAGGGTCCAGCCTCTCAGCCAAATGTGCCCCTAAGCCCACGCCGGTGAGTAGCCACACAAGTGACCAACAACAAGAGCAGTGCACCGCCCAGCTGAGAACGGACAGCCGCTGTTCTAAGCCTGAGTTTTGAGCTCATGCTGCCATGATGACCGCATTGGCCACCACTGTCTTATACTGACAGAAACTCAGCCTAGTTGAGGACGTCAAAGACGGCCTTTGCATGTAGAACTGCAGCCTGTGTAGTACGCTGCTGCATGGTTCTGGCAGCCATTCTTTATAAAGGGTCTGCAAAAGCCATCTAAGTCCAACAAGGGACTCCAAGTAGCCCTTGCATGACACTCTCCAAGAAAACAATCCTCTTGATATGAAAGAGATCTGCTGCAAGTCACAGACTTATAAACATAATTACTAGAAGGGGACTTTTTTGGGATTCAGAAAACAAGACTCACTGACTCAAATGAACCTGTTTTGGTCATAATAACTGCCACTTTATTGGGTGGGTACCACAGAGAGCCACTCAGAATATTTTTCTTTTTCTTTTTAACAACCTGAATACTGGTTAAGACATGTATGAACTTGAAGATGATGCAAGGCATTGCATTAAGATACACATCTGCTGTATCAGCCTCCCAGAAAATTAGACAGCCTTAGACATCACACGTCACACCTTAGCCATAAAAGGCAACAGCCCCGAGGGTCAAGGTTCCTCAGAGTGTGGCCCTACAACCTCTTCCAGGGAATGCCAGCAAGCACCTCACTGCAGACAGAGTGATCTCAAACATACACACACACACGTTTTTTGTATAAACATGTCTTTACATAGAAGTATTTGTAAAATGAACTACAATGTCTTCAGAGTAATTTCCACATAAAATAAGTCAGTTACTAAACTATACAAACATTTTATGAAGCGATGTCTACAGTGGACGGCACCTGTGGCTCAGTGAGTAGGGTGCCAGCCCCATATACTGAGGGTGGCACGTTCAAACCCGGCCCTGGCCAAACTGCAACAAAAAAATAGCCGGGAGTTGTGGCCAGCGCCTGTAGTCCCAGCTACTTGGGAGGCTGAAGCAAGAGAATCCACCTAAGCCCAGGAGTTGGAGGTTGCTGTGGGCTGTGACGCCACGGCACTCTACTGAGGGCAATAAAGTTAGACTCTGTCTCAAAAAAAAAAAAAAAGATGTCTACATAAACTTGGATGAAAAATGAAGAAAAAATGCAGGGCTGCCTTTTAAAGGGTGAAGTGGAAGGGAAGACATGGATGTGCCAGGCTACTTCCCTCCTTGCTGGAGGTAACAGGCGCTGTCATGGGCCAAGCATTATGTTGGAGCTGAACAGGTACCAGTCCCCAGACAATACAGTCGAGAGGAGAACCCAAGTCATGAGTTATTTTGGAGAAGCGCTTTGCCTTTCTGTAAAATAGGAATAACCACTCCTATCTTGGGAAGCTGTTGAGTGAAACATTGTATGTGAAATCACATCATTGGTACTATGGGGATTCCTGTTGTCTTACACCTTTGTGCTTTATCTTTGCACCTACCCCCAAGGCTCACTCAGTCTCTTCACAAATAAAGTACAAGGAATTAGACATGGGCATGGGTCCCTGCTCCCAAACTGCTGAGGGAAAGCTAAGTTCGCTAACAGTTACAAAACAGTGTATGTGTTAAAATCCAGGTGAGAACAGAACGTGGGGGCAGGTCAGAGACTACCGAGTGTGTGGCTCTGGTCAGGAGGAGGAGGAGTAGAGGACGAGGACGGCCTCCCAAGGTGATGCCACTGGAGTCGGCTCCTTCGGGGGAGTGGGGATACCCTAGACCCAGTGCCCCAAGGGGCATCACCAGGGATGGCTCTGCCCGAGGGCGGCTTCCCTCTCCCGGGCTTCTCCAAGGTTCCATCCCACCCCGCCCACTAAGCCCCTGCTGACCTTGAGGGAGGCCAGGTGGGCGATGTCGGGGCTGAGCTCTCGGAGGCAGTTGTCAGAGGCCGCCAATTCGCTGAGCAGGGGCAGCGCACCAGGGCTGAAGAGCGCGGCGGGGAAGGAGTCCAGGCAATTGCCGCTGAGGTTGAGGCTCTGCAGGCGCGGGGCGCAGCGGGCCAGGTCTGCGGGCAGCTCGCGCAGCCGGTTGCCGCTGAGGTTGAGGCTCTGCAGCTGCGGGAGGCCGGGCGGCTCGGCGGGGCCCAGGCCCTGGCCCGGCGGCAGCGCCTCCAGCGCGTTCCCTGAGAGGTCGAGCACCCGCAAGGCGGGCAGCGGCCCGAGCTCGGGGTTCAGGCCGGGGCCCAGGGCGTTGCGCCGGAGCACGAGGCTGTGCAGCTGCGGCAGGCCCTGCGCCAGGCCCGGCCCCGGCGCGCGCAGGCTCCCGCAGCCGCTCACTTCCAGGTAGTGCAGCAGCGGCAGGGTGAAGAGCCGCGGCGGGAGCCGCCCTCCGGCCGCCCGCACCCGCTCCTCCAGGCCCGGCCCGGTCAGCAGCAGCTCCCGCCGCCGCTCCCGCTCCGCCAGCTCCAGCTCTGGCCAGGACTCCGGCACAGTCGCAGCCGCCATCGCGCCGCCGCCCCAGCCACCTTCCTGGGGCGCTTCCGGGTCGGAGCGCGTCCTTCCGGCCTGCGCCGGAAGAGGCCATAGAGAGCACGCCCGGCTGCTAGAGAGTCGCAGCCTGCGGCCCGGGAGAGCCTTCGTCGGCGGGGTCGAAAGGACACGGGTCGCAGGGCGCGGGGCGGCTCCTTGGGAAGTTGTGCATTTTCCTGCGCCGGCTCCCGCTGCTGCCCGGGCGTCGGGCGCTCCCAGGCCGCCCCTTCTCCAGTGCTGCCCTCCGCCCCTGCACGTTGGGGTTTCCCAGGAAGGTCGTGCACACGTGTAGCGGCTTGGCCTTCGGTGCCTGGGGGGACCTGGGGTCTGTGTCTCGTGCACACACGCGCAGCGGTGTGTCTCGCTGCGGTTTCTCCGGAGTAGACTTTTGGGGCAGAGTCCAGCCGCACAGGCTGGAAAAGTTTTGTTTACGGTAGCCCAGTGGGACAGAAAACTGCTGTGTGCACCTGCAGGATAACGGGCAAGAAAAGCGCGTCCCTCGTGGGAAACGAGCGCCGAAGCACAGGGCGACGGCTTCGCGCAGAGGGAGAAGGCGGGTCTCGGAGGAACACAGCGTGAATCTGTCGCTTACAGCAGTGTCCATTCATATATGGTAAATCCGGGAAGATAACCCAATGTTAATAGATGATTTCTGAACAGCGAGGCTGAATTTATTATCTTCCGAAGCAAGGGGGACCGGCAGTCTCCCTGAGTGGTGTCCAAACCACCATTCTTCTCATCTCCGTGAAACATTTCTGAGTATCTTCCAGGCGTAGAGACCTTTGTTGACCCCCAAAAAGCGACTGAGGCAAAGGTCTCCCTCTCTGCAGGCTTATTAACACAATTGAGGGTGCGCCCAAGGGAAACATAAACCACAGACAAATCTGTAGCTGTTTTGGGAAGTTGCAGTATTTGGTGGGGAGGACGGGATTCAAAAAGGCAAAAAGGATGGGAGGGTGGAATTAGACAACCGAGACGACAAAATGGTTACATTCTTGGGAGACCAGGAAAATCTACATTTCAGATACTAGGAGAAAAAAGAGAAGAATGGAGTGAAGGAAGCATCACTATGTGATGTCCCTGTGTTGGTGGAAGAATGTTGCATTCTGTTTTGTCTTGTTCAGTGCCTGTGAGGATAAACTTGTGTCAACTGAAAATCTTAGGTCTGTTGAACGAATGGACCCCCCCCTTGGCCAAGAGGGCCCCGACCCTAAAGCTGAGTTGCTGACCTTGAGAAGGGAGGTCAGACAGGCCTCCTCATGCCCCTTCCCCTTCTTGGAGATGTCCCGTGTATGTCAATATGAGGCCCAAGGCCATTCAAGGCAAAGCTTAAACCACACCTGCAGATCCTCAGTTTACTTAACAGATCACTGGGGTCTGGGTGTATTATCCCCATCTCGTGGCTCATCTGTGATTAACAGAATTCTTTATCAACGAAGTTCAATCTTTTATAATTGTCTTTTTTGTGACTTGTTTTAAAAAATCCTTATCTAATTCAAGAATGGAAAAAAATTGCCTGTATTTTTCCTACTGAAAGATTTATGTTAGCTGAGGTGGCTTAGACCAGTAATGCCATCACGTTGAGAGGCTGAGGTAGAGCTCTTGAGGCCAGGTGTTGGGGACCAGCCTGGGCAACATAGTGATACTCCAGACTCTGTCTATTAAAAAAGAAAAGTTAGGCATAGTGGCTCCTGGCTCTAGTCCTAGCTTGTTAGGAGGCTCACTTTGGAGAGATGAGCTTAGTAAGACCCCATCTCCAGCGTGAGATAGTGCCCGCCTATCGTCCCAGCCATTGAGAGGCTAAGGCAGAATCACTGGAACCCAGGAATTCAAGGTTACAGTGAGCTACCACGTTGGGCCACTTCTATTTAGATGACAGAGAGTGACTGTCTCTTAAAAAAAAAATTGATTGGCTTGGTGCCTGTGGCTCAACGGGCTAAGACACCAGCCACGTACACCCGAGCTGGCGGGTTCGAATCCAGCCCAGGCCCGCCAAACAACAATGACAGCTGCAACCAAAAAATGGCCGGGTGTTGTGGCAGGTGCCTGTAGTCCCAGCTACTTGGGAGGCGGAGGCAAGAGACTTGCTTGAGCCCAGGAATTGGAGGTTGCTGTGAGCTGTGATGCCACAGGACTCTATCCAGGGTGACAGCTTGAGGCTCTGTCTCAAAAAAAAAAAAAAAAAGTTGATAGAAACTTAAAACCATTCTACAAATCTACAGAGAAAATGCTGAACTTGTACTTATTTGAAAAGCAAAATAGCCTCGGGCTGGTAAAGATACCCTCTGTCAAAGGGGAGAACAGAGAACATAAAGTGCAGCATTCTGAATTCATTCTACAGGATGAAATTGGTCAATAATTTTCTTAATACATAGCTTAAAATTGTTTAGCTTCAGCAGTAAACTCATTTTGACAAATATTTTAGGGGCCAAGTTCAAAGCAACTTACTATAATTTTCGATATATTTTGTGAGGTTTCTTGGCTAGCTATGCTTGCATGTTTATTAAAGTAAATGTAATTTACAAATTGCTTTTTGATTATCTTGAAATAAAAGTGACAAAACATTTAGTGATCTTTTTATTAATATACTCAGGTGAATTAACCCTTAAGCCCTAAAGCAACAAAAATATATTACTTATAATTCTGGTACTTGAAATCAAGACAAATAGAAAACTGTTAAAATATTACAAAGTTGCAAATTTTCATTAAAAAGTATATACATTTGTATTCTAATGCCAAACTTACAGATACAATTCTTTTAAATTAGATTATTGAATAGCATTCTTAAAATATGAAAGTAGAAATAAATATTAAATATACATTAACATACTCATGAGTGAAAATTCAATTATGAATTAGTGTTCCAAGTTTAGATATTTATAATATTTATGAACAGCCAAGCGATCTTAGAGTTGCTTTTAAACTTTTTGTCCTTTATTCTGGGTCCCTTAATAGTGTATAACTTTAAAGCTCTGAGTAGCATTAACCACTGCCAGAATCATTTCAACATAAACACATGATTCTTCCATAACCAGCAAGAGTAACCTGTTTTAAATGAGCCCAAATGTGTTTGTCAATCACCAAAAATAAAGTATTTTTACAAATACCTTCTTTAAGTTACAGTATATTGAAGACATCACACATTTATGTTTTTAAAGTTTTGATTAGAGAGAAAAGAATAATTCCTTGGTAAACTCTCATTGTTCTATTTAAAGAAGTGTTTTATCTGTACTTTAGAAATGAATCAGAAAATAATGACCAACATCTCTTTGAAACCAGAAAGGATCATTTTATAAACATCTTGGCATCTGTACTTTAATAAAGTTTTAAGTTATTTCTCCTCTCATATTTTTAAAAACTTTTAGTAAAGTGTATTTTTAAAGGTTATTTTCTTGGCAGGTCTTACTCAGTATTTGCAGTCAACCATACCAGAGGTGTCAGTTTACCAAAAATAGGAGATTGATTAATGCAAATCATGGTTACTAATATATCCAGGCAGTACACTGCTCAAATAGCTATTAGTTTTTATATATTTTGTTGTTTCACGCGGTTGGTGATTCAAAAATATTATTTATATACTAATTGCATTATACAGATTTTGTCAGCCTTAAACATTTCTGACTAGGATTGTGAAAGTTGGCTCACCTCACACTCAGGAAGAAAGGCAGGCTCTGGGCATGGGAGTGACTGTCCTTCAGTCTGCAGTGGGCGTGGGACTTGGGGAACAGAGGGGGACAGGACAGACGGTGTTTCCAGGCAGGTAGCAGATGGATCCTCGCCGTCGCTACAGCCGTCTCTGCCTGGACGGCGATGTGTCTCAGAAGTTCCTGGAAGGAACCCTCGACTCACTTCTGCAGGACCACAGGGTGGGAGGCTGGGTTCAGATCTGCTTAGGGGACTGTTTTTTGAGGTTTGGTTTCACCATTTTAAGCAGTTTTGGTGTTTTAAACATCCTATGAACCATTTGAAAAAAGTAAATTTACAGTTCCAATTACAATATGGATTTGAAAGGGATGACAACAGACCCAGACCAGAAAGATTTTGAGCCTGTGGACTTATGCGGAGACTCCACCATAGTTATTAAAAGCAGGAGCCATTCTAGGCCGCAATCTAAGCAAGGTTTTAAGACAGGGTAGTTCCGACACATGTGGTCAGTCAGGTGAGCACAGGCAATCAGGTAGAAAATCATTTAACATTTTTTTTTGCAGGAATTCAGAAGTGTGGAGAATTTGAAGTACCTCTGAGCAAAGGCCTGATGTGGCCCCATGAGCTGAGTCAGTGGGTGAGGTCTGTGGTACCAACAGTGCTTGGTAACAAGCACACAGCCAGGCACGTGCTGCAGTGGGTCGTGCCCAGGAGCTACTTTGTTTAGAGTTCCATTTTCTACCTTTACTTCCTGTTATAGTGGAAACCTGAGCTCTGCAGATACAGACACCCTGCACTGGGGACTCAGGACCAGGCAGAAAGCAGAGGGGCAAGGCCTGCAGGAGAGGGCGGCAGGGAGGGACCTCTGTGCACACCGTCCAGCCCCTGGGGCTACAGCCCAGCTGAGACAAAGCCCTGGGGAAATTCTACCAGGTGTGACAGAGACCAATATGCAAAGAGTTTATAGTAAGTTTTTTATAGAAATTGCTGTAAGCAATTAAGAAAAGCGGAAGCAGTGTGGTGCTGCCCGCCTGGGGCTGCTTTCGTACCTCCCTGTGCAGGGATTTCTGGCTCTTTCCACACAGACTGGCTACTCTTCTGTTCCTCATAAAGGCCCGACGAAGTCAGACCACGGTGTGGTGAGGACACGGGCTCTTTGGTCAGTTCCACATATGTCATTTGCAGGAGCCGACAGGATGCTGACAAGTAAGGGCCTGCGCACAGCCCAGCTGGGACACTGGGACACCAAGGCCAAAGAGAGTTCTTAGTCCCACGCAGACAGACAGACCGAACACCTGTCATCGCTTTGTGTATGTCCTGCCAGAGCTTTTGCTCAGGCCCCCCTTTGGTGTAGGGATCTTGCTTCCCATCTTAGACCCGGACGGGCCTGGCCTGGCCGCTGGCGGGCCTCTACCTGTAGCAAAACATAGGGGCTGTGTCAGGAGGCAGCTTCACACGTGGAGCAGACACAAACCTGCAGCAATGGGGTGGGGGTGGTAGGAGTGACCAGACACTGCCAGTAGGGCCCAGGGGCAGGGACCATGGCTGTCACTCATTCCACATGGGGCCAGGCAGACAGGGGCAAATGGGTGGAGCAGCTGTGCTGGTTACAGAAGGAGCTGCCAATGGGCACCAGGGGAAGGAGGACAGAGGGAGCACCTGGCACGGAGCAGAAGAATGCAAGGCTGAGCCACTTCCCCAGCGATAAGCTCCATAAATAAAAATGAACAGCGCGTGATGAGGGGTTAATGTACTGGCCAAGTACTACAGGCAGGCCGCTCTGAGTATCTTTATTCATGGAAGGAGTTGAGATGAGCACACACTGGCACCAGGTGTGACGCTCAGCACAAGGCCTTGCACAAGCTGGCACCTTCACACCTGCCCACTCCTGTTTTATTATAAAGGATAACTCTTAAAGTTGTGTAACCATGGCTCGGTGCTGTAGCATAGTGGTTACAGTGCCGGCCAAATGCACCGAGGCAGGTGAGTTCGAATACGACCTGGCCAGTTAACAATGACAACTGCAACAAAAAATAGCCGGGCACTGGCTCGGTGCCTGTGGCTCAACGGGCTAAGGTGCCAGCCACGTATACCAGAGCTGATGGCAGGTTCGAATCCAGCCGGGCCCGCCAAACAACAATGACGGCTGCAACCAAAAAATGGCCGGGCGTTGTGGCGGGTGCCTGTAGTCCCAACTACTTGGGAGGCAGAGGCAAGAAACTTGCTTGAGGCCAGGAATAGGAGGTTGCTGTGAGCAGTGATGCCATAGTACTCTATCCAGGGTGACAGCTTGAGGGTCTGTCTCAAAAAAAAAAAAAAAAAAAAATAGCCAGGCATTGTGGCAGGCCCCTGTCCCAGCTACTTGGGAGGCTAAGGCAAGAGAATTGCTTAAGCCCAAGAGTTTGAGGTTGCTGTGAGGGTGATAAAGTGAGACTCTGTCTCTACAAAAAAAAAAAAAAAAAAAAATTATTCCTGAATAAAAACCATTGGATATAAAAGTTTTTTTTTGTTTGTTTTTAGACAGGGTTTCACTATGTCACTCTGGGTAGAGTTCTGTGGCATCACAGCTCACAGCAACCTCAATCTCTTGGGCTTAAGCACCTCTTATAATGCCCAGCTATTGTTTTGTTGCAGTTGTCATTGTTGTTTAGTTGGCTCAGGATGGGTTGGAACCTGCCAGCCTCGGTGTATGTGGCCGGTGCCGTAACCGCTGTGCTATGGGCGCTGAGCCAGGAATAATTTTCTTTTCTTTTCTGTTTTTTTTTTGAGACAGGGTCTCACTGTCAGCTAGGCTGGAGTGCAGTGGTATTGATCATAGCTCAGTGCAGCCTCAAATTCATAGGCTCAAGCACTTCTCTGGCCTTAGTGTCTATCTCTCTCTCTCTTGCTTTTTTTTTTTTTTGTTTTGTTTTGTAGAGACAACTTGTAGTCTAACTTTATCGCCCTTGGTAGAGTGCCGTGGCATCACACAGCAAGCCTCAACTCCTGGGCTTAGGCAATTCTCTTGCCTCAGTCTCCCGAGTAGCTGGGACAACAGGCGCCTGCCACAATGCCCAGCTTTTTTTTTTGTTGCGGTTTGGCTAGGGCCGCATTTGAACCTGCCACCCTCAGTATATGGGGCCAGCACCCTACCCACTGAACCACAGGCACCACCCCAGGAATAATTTTCTAATGAAAGATACTATATTTTCTTGCAAGACATCATAAATCTGACATGAGAGCTAAACTTAAGATTTGTAGTGCAGGTGGGGACATTCTCTGTGGGTCTGCTATTTAAGTTTCCATTTCTTCCAGTTCTAAGTTTTTAAGAACTCTGGAGGCTGGGTGGTAGCTCACACCTGTAATCTCAGCACTTTGGGAGGCTGAGGCAGGAGGGTCACTCGAGGCCAGGAGTTCAGGACCAGTGTGGGCAACATAGGGAAACCCTGTCTCTATCAAAAATAAGAAAAATTAGCTGGGTGTGTGTGTAGTCCCAGCTACTCGGGAGGCTGAGGCAGGGGGATACTTGACCCCAGGAGTTCGAGGGTGCTATGAGCTGTGATCATGCCACTGCACTGCAGCCTGGGTGACAATGAGACTTCATCTATTAAAAAACAAGAAAGAGGCTCGGCGCCTGTGGCTCACCGGGCTAGGGTGCCAGCCACGTACACCTGAGCTGGCGGGTTCGAATCCAGCCTGGGCCGGCCAAACAACAATGATGGCTGCAACCAAAAAATGGCCGGGTGTTGTGGCGGGCGCTTGTAGTCCCAGCTACTTGGGAGGCTGAGGCAAGAGACTCGCTTGAGCCCAGGAATCGGAGGTTGCTGTGAGCTGTGATGCCCCGGGACTCTATCCAGGGTGACAGCTTGAGGCTCTGTCTCAAAAAAACAAAACAAAACAAGAAAGACTTTGGAGTCAGTGAGGCAGGAAGAGTGTGAGGACCACTGTGGGCATCCTGAGAGAGGCGGCAAGTCCTGTTACTACTGAATTCATGTCACCTGTGAACCGTTCAGAATGAGCAGCCGCAGGATGGTGCACATGGGGAGACCACAGGCTGTTGTGAATGAGTCAGGACGAGCGCGGAGAGGCCGCACTGGGCTTACCCGGGAGCGCCTGGGCCCGCTGCAGAATGTGTGTCTTCCGCAGGTTCATGGTGCAGCCGGCAGGGCCCATGAGGTGAGCCTTCCATGCCTGCAAGGAGAGGAGGCCGCGGTGTGAACCAGGCAGCCACCACGAACCTGCCCCCAGGCCCAAGACACGTGGCCATGCAAGATGAAAGTGAGGGGAGAACAGCTGTCCCCCACGTGGACCCCGCAGGCTGCACTTTCCCTGCTGTCCCCGCCTCAGGACGCACGTGCTCCTCCTGCCCCTGACGGCCGGAGGCGGAGCAAGTGCACGTGCAGTTTACAGGACCCACGTGCTCCTCCTGCCCCTGACGGCCGGGGCAGAGCACCTGCCCAGGCCTGGAACCGGCCCCCAGGTCCTCCCTCATGCAGCCCGCAGGTCCTCTGGGGTTTCGATGTCTTGGTTTTTGCTTTTCCTTTGTGACACACATGTACTCATCCCCGAGCCCCGATTTCCAGTAGGATGCACCTGTGCCGCCGTGGACCTAGCTGGCCTGCCGAACGCTAGGCTGCCCACTCTGAATGCTGTGTTTTCCCTCCGATTCATCAAGGCCTCCCAGGGCAGTGCTGCAGACGCGCCTCTGTGCATTCTCCGCTCCCTGCTCCCCTCCCCTGGCTCACTCACCAGGGAGCTCCATGTCACATCCCTCACACTATGGATTTCCCCACCTCATGTGACCTGACCTCTTGGCAGCACAGGGCGCACCTGCTCACCCCTCTTTGCTGGCAGGAGGCAGACTACTGCGATGGCCCTGTTTCTTCCCCTTGCCAGCACAGAGGTGGAATCCCCCCATCTACCCCTTGAATTTGTGATGGTGGCTTGCTTTAGCCAATGGAATAGAGGCAGATGGGGAAGGCTGGCCTGCTGGGGTCAGAGACATGGGAATCACCTCAGCCGCCTTCAAGACCATCCCAGATCAGTTGGCAGCCAGAGCCCCAGACATGTGGACAGTGCCAGTAAGGATCGGCAGAGCCACCAGGCCCCCTGCAGGCAAGTGCAGGTGCCAGAGCAGGCTGGCTATGGTCACGGAGGTCCTCCTTGATGGGCTGTGCTCATGTGGCTTCCTCCCTCCACTCATTCCTTCACAGCAGCTTTGCTGGGTCACTTGTCTCTCTGACCTCCCCAGGGCTTGGCCTCTGTCTGGACAGCTGACCCATGTCATGACCTTCACCCCCTCACATGCTAACAGGCCCCACGCTGACCCTGTAGCCCGTCTGTCCAAGCCGGCGCCCAACTGCCGCAGAATTCTTGGCTACAGCCTCTCGCTCACCATGGGGTGGGGACCCCACCAGCAAGTCTTGCGGCACTTTCCAGAACTTGTTCAGAAGCTGATTGCTTCTCACTGCGGAGCTCTCTGCTTCTACCTGTCCAAGTTGGACACCTCCTGGTGGTGGCTCCTACTGGCCACTCCCTGCCTCATAGCTGAGTCTCAACTCTCAATGAGGCAACAAGAGCAACAGGACTAACCCAGGTCACTCAAGTCATGCCAGCTCTCTGCCCACAGCCTGTGGGGACACTTCCTTCCCCTTGCTTGGTAATGGCCAACAAGTTTTCACTCCCAATACTGCCTTTCCTGCTAGCTATGTGTCCACTTTGATGATGAAGTTCTTAGTTTTTAAAATTTAATAGTTTTATTATAAAATGTTACTTTTTAAAGTGTACGGTTCAGTAGTGTTGAGTGCAGTGACGCTGTCATCTGTGTATGTGGCGATGGTCACTCAGCGTGGATAACTGAGAAAAGGATGAGAGAGAGGGCAGCAGTTCAAATCAGATGCCAGGGACAAGCGAGGAGGAAGGAAGGCGGCACCCAGCTACTTTAGTAACACTCCTAGTAGGGTACCAACAGAGTCCCCAGGAGAGGACTGTGGGCAAGTGTCAGCACAGGTGACAGCATGAAGACAGGAGTGACATAATTTACCCGCCCGTTCTCACCCCTAAAGATCAACAGAGGGAGGCAGTGTCTGTGCAGGTGAGAGCTGCTTATGTTTGTAAAAAAAAAACCCAGAACAATATGACATAAAAATACGCATCTCCTGGGAGGAGTCTGGAGAGGAAGGTAGGGCAGGATAACAGCTTGATTACAGATGTGGAGACGTGTATCTTATATATGTATAGAAATTAATTTTTAACAATTCAATATAAAATTAAACAAACAAGCCTAATTGTGTTTACAGTTGTGGCATAACTAACCAGAATTCTTCCCAGTGACTTTGAGGCAAAGCCATTGGGCTCCATGTCACTGGTGGGATGTGTGCTCAGGACAATAGGTGGGACAGATCTCACTTCTCACAGCCGCCCGCCCGTCTGCCTGCCGTAATGGGTGCCGCTGCTCCGGGTTGCCCCACCTGCAGAACCAGGTCTCTGGGGGTAAAAGCAAGGAGGTGCAGGTGGAGGAGGTTTGGGTGGGTAAATGATGTCACTCACGAGCACAGAGCTGCTTCTGTCTCTGTCCACCCTGCACGTGGGTCCCTGGTGCTGTCCTGAAACATCATTTCCTGCTATGGGACCCAGGCTGATTCCAGGCTGGGGCAGGAAGGCGTCAGAAGCTATCTGAGGTGAACTGGTTCACACAAGCAGGCTTGGGGGGCCCAGCTCAAGAGGCTGTCACCAGCCAGAGTTGACACAATTCACATGCCATGAAGGACAGTAACTGCGTGACTGCAACAGGCCCCATAGTTTAAATCCAAAACAAAAGCAAATTAGCTGCGCCTGGAAGAAACTAGCGACCTAACCGGGAAACAATGGAAAAGGATGAAACCATTCTTCTACCAACACAGCCTCGCCCTGGGAGATCACAGAGCAGAGGAGCTGCTGCTGGAAGAAATGAAGAAACAAAGCAAGTGAACAGGGGAGGAGCGAGGGCGTGAGGTGGCTGAGACTGTGTGGTCCCCAGTGAGCCAGAGCACGAGCAGTTACCTGCCTCCTGAGGGAAGGAGCCACACCAAAGGGAAAGAGTCAAACTTGTGGGCACCTGCGGAGGCCACAGGCCCAACCTCCACTTCACAGCGGCTACGGGGGACAGAGCAACATGCTAGCCGTTCCCAGAGGCACAAGCACAAAGGCAGTTCATCAGATAAACTGTAAGGATGATGCATAGGGGAAGGCGCCCGTTTGAAACACCAACTGACCCAGAGCAAGAGCCTTCTGTGGGTCCTGGCAAACAGATGCCTCTGATACTGTGAGACAATTGACAACGTGACAAAGCCCAGAGGGCGGAGACGGTGCTACTGGGGCAGTGAAGAAAGTCCTCATCTGAAAGCTCCACCCAGGACCCTCACAGACAAAGCAGCTGCCTGGATCTGTCTCAGCAGGACAGGAGGGACGTGGCAGCTAGGCCGGCAGTTGCTCCAGGGTCCCTCTGACTCTCCTGTGCACTTCCTGATGCATCTCAAGGTTTCTTTCTTTTTTTTGAGGCAGTCTCACTCTGTTACCCCGGGTAGAGAGCCATGGAGTCACAGCTCACAGCCACCTCAAACTCCAGGGCTTGAGCCATCCTCCTGCCTCAGCCTCTGCAGTAGTTGAGAGTACAAGTGCCCACAACGTCCAGCCAGTTTTCTATGTTTAGTAGGGATGGGGTTTTGCCTGTGCTCAGGCTAATCCGAAATTCCTGGTGATCTACCCACCTCGGCCTCCCAAAGTGCTGGGATTACAGGCATGAGCCAGTGTACCCAGCACATTGGTTTTCTAGTGGAGGGAGGGAACTTGATGTTTGAGCAGAGACACAGGGCTGAAGGTGGCCGGGCTAGCAGTTCTTCCCTCTGTTTGGTACATGAGTTTTCTACGGTCAGGGGAAAGCTGCAGAAGACTGCTGCTTTGGGCCACCTGGGTGGTTCCCTGGCCTAGAGAGCAGGGCAAGGACAGCCTGGCAGCAGGACACAGCAGGTGGACCACAGGTGGCAGAAGCTACGAAGGGTAAGGTGAAAGTACCTGAGCCAGACGTTGGCTCCAAAACTGTGCCCCGAGCCGACCCTCTAGGGCTCGGCACCCACTGCCTGGCAACAAGAGGTCATGGCCAACCTGTCATGTTAGACAGAGGGCGCAGAGCCACAGTGACAGATACGGGGCCTTGGGTCCTCCATCCATCCTTGACACCTCTAGCGCCAGAGGAGCAGAAGTTGTGCAAAGGAAGAGCCTGCTGTTCACACGCACAGCTTATGTTGGACAGGGAGTACAACTGTCACACCAAACTGGCCAGAATCTGGCCAAGATGCCACGAGGGGCCTCAACGTCTATGGAAGGAAAGAGCAGAACAAAGTCAAACCACCGCACGCCGCTATCCCAACAAGCTGAGACGCCATAAATGAACTGTTCACAAATGTCACATGGAGAAGTCACATGGACACGTAGGTAAGTGGAGTCACTGCATCCTGAGTAGCTCATTTGTTGGCTTTGGCTGTGACCTGGCATTGACAACAACATCGTCACCATCAGCGGCAGCAGCTCCCATTCCCAAGCCAGGCACTCACCTCTTCCCCGGGTGTGAAGTTCTCATGGCACAGAGGACAGCGGTTTGCCAGCTTCTCTGGTTTGGCAGCTGAAATGATTTCAAAAGGATTTTGTCATTCTTATGAAACTTGGACAAGAAACAGGATGCGTCACCCACCCACCTGTCGGACACTCTGTCATTGCCCTCAGCCAGCCCTTGCCAATGCCCCTGTGTCCAGTGCAGCTGTGCTCTGTGGGAGGACACCCAGTGACCAGGGGGCAGGGCTAGAAGAGGCACTCACGGTTACAGTCCTTGGCTTTTATGTGTCTGGGCAGCTCTTCCTTTAAAACAGCCTCACTGCAGCGGTAGCACTTCCCAAACCCGTCCTTTTTGTCACATTCTGTCAGCAGGTGTTCCGTCAGGCTGGAAATTTCCACCACCTGGGTTGTGAGACACAGAACACAGCATGCTGCTCAGACGCTGACGTGTCCGGCATGATCCAGCACAGACTCTGTGTCACCTGCACCTGAGGGCAAGTCGCAGCCCTTTCTCTTTGCACTTGTGCAGAGTGCCTGGAGTCTTCTATCACACTTCCCCAAAGAAACCACGTCCTTCCTGTCCTGTCACCTTAGCGTCACACAAAGGCGGCTCTGAGTGTTGTGCTCGGCCGGGTGCAGTGTCTCAGTGAGAGATGCAGGCTCTGGGCTCGGATCCCTGCTCGTCTCTGTCGCTAAGGATGTGCACAGAGGGAAGGAAGGGCCTCCACGCCATGGAGATGCCACCACCCACGCTGGGCTCTAACTGCTGCTGCTGGAGTCGCTGCTCAGAGGGCAGGGCTCAGGTCTTCCTTGCGAACTAGAAGGTAAACCTCCAAGGTAAACGAGAGACGTTCATTTTCCGTCCAGTTTGGACGTGGCCGTTTGGCTGACTATCTCCATCAGTCTCAGGTTGAGATGAACCCCCAGCTTGGTGGTGGTGGAGGCGGGGCTGGAGGGGTCTGTCACGCAGGGTGGGAAGCTGTGACTGAGACACGCGTATACGTGTTCCTGTGCACAGTCCCCACACCTTTTGTTATGATGGTGAGTGCAGGCCTGAGCAGCGAAGTCGGGAAACAGAATCTCTCAGGCCTTCTCCTGCCTCCCTTTCACTTGCCAAGGCAGGAGTCCAATCCACTGTGGGATCTAATACCTTCACTCCATAGGCCCTGTCCCACGCCAGGGGGAGGCGCGCTGCACAGAGGCAGCAGGGTTGGGCAGAGGCCTTGCCAGCCCAGCACTCGGTGGGTACTAGACCATGTCCCTGTCCAGTCACATTTTCACACGGTGTCAATTGTGCCTCTCCAAGGAGGTCTCCATGACAGGCAACAGGGGACAGGGCCCAGGGCTTTGGAGAGCTGCACATGTGGAGGCTGTCAGGGCAGACAGGCTCGGCCACGGGCAGGGAAGTGCACCTGCAACTCTGCGGAGACAGAAGCTCCTGCACCAGGTCGCTGACAGACCTGGCCCACGAATCTCTCTACGTGGTTCTTTACTTGTGGCCTTTAAGATATCTTTTGCAATTAGTTGGTAAATGTGTTTTCCTGAGTTCAGAGAGCAGCTCTAGGAAATTAATCAAACCCAAAAAGGGGAAATTAATCAAACTCAAAAAACTTGAAGCTAGTTGGTCAGAAGTTCTGGAGGCCTAGAGGTGTGACTGGTGTCTGTGTGGGGCTGTGAGGGCAGCAGTCTCGGGGACCAAACTAGAGGGCACACAGCTGGCGTCTGCCACAGACCCGACTGTCGGCCTGTGGGTGGGGAGGAACCCCATGTGTGTGCTCACAGACGCCTTCTGCGTTCACTGCCATGGAGTGGGAGAACAGAGTGTTTTCACTTTCCTCTCACAGGGCAGACCCTCATGAATAATTAACGCCTCCCTCAGAGGTGCGTTCTGTTGTTAGTTCCCTTGGCAGCTGGTTGTTACAGAGCCTGGCATCTCGCCCGTCTGCACACTCTGGCTCCTCTCCACCTCCCACAGGAGTGAAAGTAGCCTGAGGCCCGAGCCAGATGCACATGCCCAAGCCCGAGCTTTCCAGCCATTAGAGCCCCGAGCCTTAGTCAGCCTCTTTTCCTTATAACTACCTAGCTTCAGGCCTTCCCTGTGAACAAGATGTGACGGACTGAAGGAAGGGTCGCTGTATCAGAGAAGAGATTAGGAATTTAGGGCAGGGAGAGATTTCTTAAACAGGACATAGAAAGCATGCATCCCCAAAACGATTGGTAAGCTGGACAACACTAAAGTGAAAAACGCTCTTTATCAAAAGACACATTAAGACAAGGAGAACACATGATAAGGAAAGGAGAGTATGGTCACAACACACACCAGACAAGGGCTCCTGACCAGACCTGCAGGGGCAATTACAAAGCCCCAGCTGAGAAGAGGGTCCACCCTCAAATGGGCAGGAGGCTGAAGGCCTCACAGAGGAGGGCAGCCAGTGGTCCACACGCAGATGGAAACACAAGTGGAAAGCCTGCCAAGTGGCAGGAGCACTGCCTCAGTGGTGCTGCAGGCACTGGGCAGCACTCCGGCTACTGCCGGCTGAGCTGGAGTCTTGCAGGCATCAGCTCTGCAGCTGAGCACCAGCACGCAGCAGGCCCACACGCAAGCACACTGGGGAGTCATCCAGGCGCCTCAGGACTCGGGCCACCAGTTTGCCCAGCATGTTATGCACGTCATTCCTAATGGTCTCAGAAACAGCAAGTGGATGAATAAGCTGTGGTCTCTTTCTACAGTGAACACTGTCAAGGAAGGGAGAAGACACGACACATCGTGATCACACCTTGTGTGACCCTATATCTGGGAGGCTCAGGGAGCAAGTGGCACTACTCTGTGCCGTCAGAGCTCAGGGCCAGTGGGGATGAGCCGGGGGTGGCAGTGATGGCACTTCCTGTGGGAGCCCTGAGCCGGCACACGAGGATCTGTGCATGGCTACGTGTGTGCTAGCATTCAGGGGCTCCTCTCACAGCTCTTCCTCTGAAAATACAATGACTTGGGATATCTCTGTGGTCCGACCTTTCAGAGGCTGGGCGTGCAAGCCCACCAGTGGCTCAACCAACAGTGCTCAGGCTGACCTGTTTGCAGTGCTCACATCTGGCCAGCATGAGGCAGTGCTTCCAGTAGTGGAGATCCAGGCCTTCCTCTGTGAAGGATTCACTCCTCTCCCCACAAAAAATACATAAACTGAAAGAAACAGAAAAGGAGGAGGTGAAGGCAAAACTACAGTTCAGTGGTGGTCACGCTGCTCCCACCCACTCGCAGACCCTTCCTGCCTGCCATGTGCACTGCCCAGGCTGCTCTGGTGGCAGAGGCTGGAGGGGGTACCTGTCAAAGTGCCCCTAGAAGAGCCTTCGCCAAGTAGGTGTTTGAAATAAATTAGCTTAAGATCCCTTCACATTCTAACTTAGCACTTAAAGAGAAGGGATATTTTAAGGCACACAAAAAAGACAAAGACGGGTGGCACCTGTGGCTCAGTGGGTAGGGTGCCAGCCCCATATACTGAGGGTGGTGTGTTCCAACCCAGCCCCAGCCAAACTGAAATGAAAAAAATAGCTGGGTGTTGTGGCAGGCGCCAGTAGTCCCAGCTACTCGGGACGCTGAGGCAAGAGAATCGCCTAAGCCCAAGAGTTGGAGGTCGCTGTAAGCTGTGATGCCACGGCACTCTACTGAGGGCAACAAAGTGAGACTGTCTCTAAGAAAGAAAAAAAAAAAAGACAAAGACATCGCCCTTAAATTTCTTGTAGGTCCGTTTCGCCACTGTTCAGCACTTCACCACTGAAGTCTTGGTATTTCGTTGCTATGATATTGTGTGCCTATAGAGCAATATTGACAAATAGGCTGTAGCTTCTGTCGGGTAAAAGACAGGGAAAGTTACCTCGACTTACTCAGTGCAGGCTGATTACTTTACAAGGAGATTTTCCTAGCCTTTAATTCATATAATCACAATGACCCTGGGAGAGTGTTGCATTCCCAGTGTCTCATGCAGTCGGCCCCTCTGGCCAGCGGACTCACTTGTCTAAGTAGTGGCTGTCTGGAATTCCTGCAGCTTGAGCTTCAGGCAGGGCGGCTTTCCTTCCTTGAGAATCTGAAGAGATTAAAAAGAAAGAGTTTTAACAACTTTTTGTAGAAATTACTTTCTAAGTTTTAGTAATCAGTTTGATGTAAAGTGTTCTTTTACAAATTAAAGAGGTAGCATCAGTTTAATTCAGCTCTAAACTGGTGGAGTGCAGGAGTTATCAACAGACTTTTGCCCAACGCGGGAAAGGGGCGTTCCGGGGGCATTTACTTACCCTGAATCTTTGGCTTCACAGCTTCACTTTCTCTTTCCTAAGACACAAAAACAGAAAGGTCAGTGGCAAATGACTGCAGTGTGGGCAGGAGTCTAGCTAGGATATGTTTTGATCCTCAAAGTACATTCTTAGGTTTTGCTTTAGGATTTTTATTGACAAGTAACACAACTTATGGAAAGAGGTCTGGACACTCCCTCCCAGCCTTTGCTGCAAGCCCCTCCCCCAGGCCTCAGCCAAGCCACCCAGGGAAGCAGCTCGAGTCGGGGACCACCGATCTCCTCACGGCGCTTGTCGCCACCCTCTCACGTGCCCTCCTTCTCTGGCTGCTCCTTGGACACTTGTGGACTCTGGGCTCCGTTCTCTCCTCTCTTCTGCCTGTGCCCATGCTAATGACCAGCACCCAAGCGCCCCTAACGCAAACTCACTGCTCTCCCCCTCAAGCCCGCGGCTGCTCAGACTTCTCATCTCAGACGCCGAGTCTTGACTTTAGCCCTTCTGGCAAGGAAGGTTGCCTCCTCTTGCTGCCAAGTCCTGCAGGCTCTGCTTCCAGAACCCACGCAGACCCACCTCGTCCACCATCCCCATGGCCAGCCTACTGTGGGCAGCTCTGCAAGGTGTCTCCCTGCTGCTCCTCATTCAGGGCCACACGGGCCCCTAATGTCCCGAAGGTACTGCCTTCTGTCGAGCTCTAAGCCGCGCATCTCTGCTGTCCAGGCTGCTCCTCGTGCGCAGCTGTGTGGCTTCCCTGTTGTTCTCTGAATGTGCTCGGCTGTGCCCACAGCTCCCTGCTCTGCCTCATGGCCAGAGGCTGTCCCTCCGGTCCCTCTGTGTCTCTGTTCATCAGGCCTCCCCAGCCCCACTGTTCCTCTCCGCCTTGGTCTTCTCTGCAGCAGGCACTGCTGTCCCACGTGCTGCGCTCGCACCCCCATCCCACTTTACCCGGGACCGCTGCCTCCACTATGGAGCTGAAGGTCCTGGGGGCAGGATTTTGTTGGCCTGTTTACTGCTGCATCCCTGCACCCAGAACAGTCCCTGCACAGTGAGCCCTTTACAAGTATTTTTAAAATAAATAAATGATTTAGGATTTAGAAATTCTTCATACCAAGGTGGATTCCTGGGAGCAGAGGGAGGCACCTGCTGCTGGGCCTTCTCCGCCCATCTCTCCTTGCTCTTCCCTCCTGCTCAGGTGTGCTCATGACATAGGTGCAGCTCTACTTCACGGGTGTGAGGGGGAGGGTTTCCTCCTGGCTACGGAGCTGCGCACTGGCTGCAGGGCTGTGCTCCTGGTTGCTCTAAGGCTGGGCTCTCTTGCTGCAGCTCCTGGGCTGCTTCCCAGTTGTGCTCACAGCCTTGAGACACTCTCTCTGGTCTCCTTCCTGCCCCTCAGCCTCTAAGCACCACACAGTCTACTGACACAGAACTGCCAGGTGGATCAGCCACCCAGGTCTGAGGGGGTTGAGGAGACTCTCCCAGACTTTCAGTTTTTTTGTTTTTTTTTTTGAGACAAAGTCTCACTATGTCACCCTCTGTAGAGTGCCCTGGTGTCACAGCTCACACCAACCTCAAACTTTTGGGCTTAAGCAATTCTCTTGCCTCAACCTCCCAAGTAGCTGGAACTACAGGCACCCGCCACAATGCCCGGCTATTTTTTTGTTGCAGTTGTCGTTGTTGTTTAGCTGGCCTGGGCCGGGTTTGAACTTGCCATCCTCAGTGAATGTGGCTGGCGCCATAACCGCTGTGCTACGGGCGCCAAGCCCCACACTTTAGTTTTAATGGGACAAGTTGGTTATCCTATATCTAGCACTTGAATGATGTATTATTAAAAATGCCACCTGCCACACTTGCAGAAAATTAAATTTGAGGCTGGGCGTGCTGGTTCACACCTGTAACCCCAGCACTCTGGGAGGCTGAGGCAGGTGGATCACTTCAGCTCAGAAGTTCCTGGCTCGGCGCCTGTGGCTCAACGGGCTAAGGCACCAGCCATGTACACCTGAGCTGGCGGGTTCGAATCCAGCCTGGGCCAGCCAAACAACAATGATGGCTGCAACCAAAAAATGGCGGGGTGTTGTGGCGGGCGCCTGTAGTCCCAGGTACTTGGGAGGCGGAGGCAGGAGACTCGCTTGAGCCCAGGAATAGGAGGTTGCTGTGAGTTGTGATGTCACGGCACTCTATCCAGGGTGACAGCTTGAGGCTCTGTCTCAAAACAAACAAACAAAAAAGAAGTTCCTGATTAGCCTGAGCAAGAGTAATACCCCCTCTTTACTCAAAATTAAAAAAACTAGCCAGAGTTCTCCCTTGTCCCTGAAGGTGGTTAGGCACTATGGAGGAGAGGGATACTGTGCCCCCCTCCAGAGCTGCTCTGAACCCCTGCAGCCCGATGGGAGATGGAGCAGCCAGGAACTAACATCTGGCTCCAGCTACCTGTGGAGGACTTCTTTTATTTATCCCCAAATTAATTTTTTTAAAGCAATAAAGAATAAGGCTATCTGTTTGCATAATCACATGAAAAATAGATCAGACATGTTTTGGCTCTACACGACAGGACAGGTGTCAACGGAAACCGCTGGTGAGCGGCAGGGAACTCCCGACCTGGATGTCGGCCTCCGCCTCTCTCAGCACTGCCAGTTGCCCCTGCAGGGCTTTAATTTCTTCTTTCTTTTGTTTTTCTGCTTCTTCTGTAGCTGCTTTTTTCTGTGCCTGGGAAAAAAATTGTTTTTTCTTTAGAATAGCTTTTTAGTATAATCTTAGAAATTAGCAAATTATAAATTACCTTTTATAATATTTGAAAGATTAACAGCACAATTAGGGTTAAAGGTGAATTTTTAAGATTAGCTGAACGGCTGTCCTCATGGTGACTGGTGTCGCCACGTGCAGCCCGGGGTCTCGGGTGTCTGTACTTCCCTGCAAGCGGCTCCTGAGGGTGCCTTGTTCTTTATTCCAGCACCAAGGAGCTTCTCAAGTACAGCATCAGCTCACAATTTCAACAAGTTAACTTACCCTAATTTCAGCATCTGTAGGTCTGCCATCTATTTTAGCAAATCCCTCAAAGATTGTCTTGTAGAGGACGTTCTTGCGTGTGTTGCTGTCATCTGGAGGAAGGTACTCTAGAACAAAAGCCTGGTGCTGTTTATACATGTCCAAAATTATTCTAACCGCTGTCTCTCGAACCTCATACACTCTGTGCTCCAGGGCACTCACTGAAAACTAAAAATAAATTTGGGAGGGTTTCTGTTATTGATTCTTAAAATAACAAAATCAATTTCTTCCAGTACAAAAGGAAGATAAGCACATTATAAAAATTTGAAAAATAAAGGAAAAAAAAGAAAACAATAGGCCCACAACCCCATGTACTAAGATATAGGGAATTCTCCTCAGCTGGCCTTACATTCACAGTTAAAATTCATGGTCATGTTCAATTTGTTTTTTTTTTTTTTTTTTACTTAACATATTAAGTATTAGAAAGCAGTCCAAACATATAGGGGAAAGATACAATAAACCCCATGACTCTGTCACCCACATGTGAGCAGTGTAACAGCTCCACCGTTCCTGTTTTCAGTCATTTGTTTTTAGGACACTCAGGCTCTGCAGCACCGGCGTCCTCCCCTGCGTGGCTCCTGGGACACTGAGCCTGCTGCTCTGCGGCAAGCACTCCCCTAGAGCCGACATGCATTCCCACCTTGTCTTCATTTAGTACGAAGTGTGCGTGGCCCTGAACGTGGCACCCTGTGTAGTTTAATGTCACTCACAGTGTGCTGTGCATGTCATTCTGAAACCTATTTCCTACTCAGCATCACCATTTCGAGATGTATGCACACTGATTTATCCCACCCTATTTCTTTCACTCCAACTGCTCCGTGGCCTTCCACCATAGGAACACACTGTTACTTGTCCATTCACAGGCTGACATGGACATGCTTAGAAAACTGACATCTCCGGGATGGCCCTTGGGCATCTGGGCCTCTCAGTCCCTGGGCTTCCTCACTTCTGAGCAGCTCAGACTGAGCCAGTCACTCTCAGGTTCCATCTGGACCTTGTCATTCCCAACAGCCACAGCACCTCTGAGAAACTTGATCTGAAGGCCCCACACTCCACCATCACTTCCGGCCTCTCCAAGCTACTTTTTCTGTACGCCTTCCCTGACAATGCTTCAACCCTACATGACCTTCAGTCCGTCCCCACCACCTGCTACCATCCCACATGGCCCACAAGTTTTCAAAGCCCTCCGTGTCAGGCTGGAACTATACAGGCCATCTCAACAGCACCTATGGCATTCACGTGGCCGCTTCTCCTCTCTGGGCATCGCTGGATGAAAGTGGACATGCCTGTGGACTTGAGAAGCAGCTGCTGTTGCACTTCAGCCTCTGGCCACACCCAGGGCCCTGTGCTGTGCAGCGTTTCTTTCATCCTGCTCAGCCCCCCTGCTCGCCTCTCTCCCCTCTGTCACCCATGCTAGTGTAGAGCTGCCTCCTCCTGTGATGGGCGAGACACACCCTGCCCGTCTGTGCCAGCCCTTCGGCTTGGGCCACTTGAGGACTCGGCTCCCACTGCTACCCCTGGCCTGGCACCTGTGTTCATCAGGTCTTTCTTCATCTTTCCTGTTAGAATTGTTCCTACCAGTATTTAGATGGACCAAAGCACAACCATGTGCTCAACAATCCAGTCTCCTTCTCCTCCTTGGAGTCCCATCCTTTTCGGTCCCTGGCAGTGAGGACAGGCCATGTTGGTCAAGGGGAACGTGTGTGGGAGGCTTAATCCACCACACCCTCTGCACACAATACTCTGGTCACTTTTCTTTACTGAGGAGCCACCAGGGAGGCTGGTGTCATCACACTTGGAGGGCACCGGGTTCCTGGATGACTGCATGGAACAGGGGACCCTCTACTCTTGCAAACTGCACAAGACCACGATGAGCAAAAACGCATGTGGTAGCCACGGACAGCTCAGCGTTTGTCACTGCAACACAGCTTCCTGGCACGGACGCTTACATTGATGGGGGCGGGGGCTCCATGAGAATTTAAACACGCGGGACAGGGGAGACAATGGCGCCTGTTCTGCTGGGCAGAGGCAGGAGACGCTGGTGCCCGTTCAATGGGGCAGAGGCAGGAGAGGCGCTGGCACCCGTTCAGTGGGGCAGAGCAGTCACTGCAGCTCTTGCCACCTACAGCTCAGATGACAGAGTGAGGGCCTGCTGAGCTGCAAGTGCCAGGACAAATGGGCAGAAATGATTAAGGTATTGGTGTGTTCGGGCAATAGCTGGCTGCCTTGACAAGCTCTACGAAAGAAAGAGATGAGCTCAGGAAAGAAGCAGCAGTTTGCAAGTAGAAATGAAAAGACTCTGGGCCTGACAAGGGGGCTGGTAATCCTATCATTTTGGGAGGTTGAGGCAGAGGGATCTGTTGAAGCCAAGAATTTGAAACCAGTCTGGGCAACATAGTGAGAACTCATCTCTACAAAAAATTACAAAAATTAGCTGGGCATGATGGCAGGCACCTATAGTCCCAGCTCCTCACAGAATCACTGAGCCCAGGAGTTGGAGGCTGCAGTGAGCTCTGAGGATGACACTGCACTATGCTGTGTGAAACCAGAGCAACACACAAACCACAACAAACAAAACAGAAATGAAGAGCAGAGCACCTGCATCTAGCCAGTGTCCACAGGTATCTCCCAGTGCTGTGTTGAGAACAGCCTGCGGGGGTTGGGACGGGCAGAAGTGGACAGTGCACTGAGGAGCCTGTGACAGCGAGTCCCCAGGAGGTGGAAGCCAGACCTGGTGGCAGCAGTGAAGGTGTCAGAACTGGTCAGGTTTGGGGTGTATTTTTTTTTTTTGTAGAGACAGAGTCTCACTTTATCGCCCTCGGTAGAGTGCCGCGGTGTCACACAGCTCACAGCAACCTCCAACTCCTGGGCTCAGGCGATTCTCTTGCCTCAGCCTTCCCAGTAGCTGGGACCACAGGCACCCGCCACAACGCCCGGCTATTTTTCTATTTTGCAGTTCTGCTGAGGCCGGGTTTGAACCCGCCCCCTTCAGTATACAGGGTGGCCGCCCTACTTGATGAGCCACAGGCGCCGCCTTGGGGTGCATTTTTTAGGGACAGCCCAAAGCCTTTGCTGATGGAGTTTGGTAAAAGGGGAAGAATCAAAGATGACTCCAAGGTTTGTGGGCTGAGCAGAGGGATGGAGCTGCCACCTGCTAAATGGGACAGGCTGACGAGGAGATGCTGGGCAGGGCGGTGGCACAGGCTGGGGACAGACACTTGAGCACCTTCAGTAAACACACGAGGGGACCCACTGGAGCCGCTGAGGGAGGGAACATGTTTGCGCATTTCAAGGAAGAAGCAGGCGCGGCGCTTCAAACGTGAACATCAGCAAAGGGACGGAGACGACAAGGCCGTGTCCTGCAGGGACCAGGACAGTGCGAGCTTCTCTCCTTGCATGTCTACGTCACACCACTAATGAAGACGCGATCCTGGCCTCTCTGATGATGTGTTTTAGGACGTGAGGTCCAAATTCAGGCATTTTGGAGTCGACGGATATATGGGATCAACTGAGAAGACTGCTGAAACCACATCGCAGCTGCCCGCACCTCTCTCCACAGGAGGGGAGCGAGGCTGACAGCTGACCCGCGGACCCCGGAACATCAGCCTGGCTTGAGGCTGGCTGCACAGGCCTACATTTTCAACATGTTTGAAATCAGCAAGTAAGGAATTCTGGGTTGGCATACAATTTCGCTTATAACTTCTGTGGTTTCATTAAGTTGTCCAAGGCACAAAAATACATATACAATCAGTATACTTACATTTACAGGCTGAACATCTCAAATCCGATATCCGAAATCTGAAACTTTTTGAGTGCTGACATAATACTCCAAATGCTCATTGGGAGCATTTCAAATTTCAGATTTGGGATGCTCAACCACTAAGTATGAGGCAAATATTCCAAAATCTGAAATCGAAAACCCTTGTGTTTTCAAGCATCCAATAATATTCAACCCACACCCGTTACTTATGACTGGTTCCCTGCACCCGCCTCCCAACAAAGATCTGCACCACACCCAGTACCAAATGATGGAATTACAAACAGCGGGCAGAGCGCAGGGGCCCCCACTCGTTAGAGGAGACAGAGCTATCCTTCTGAAAGCTCTCATTCATTCACTCACTCAGCAGACACTGACCACGCTGGGCTGCAGGTGCTGCTTTAGTGGCGGGGCCACAGCGGCCAGCTGCGTGAGGCCCACTCACCTTCATCACGTTGTCCACAGTGAAGCCGGAGCTCTCCGTGCCCAGGTCTTTCAGCAGCCGGGCCAGGAGCTCCATCTGACTCATTGCCAGATGAGTTGAAGAGTTTGCTTTTAATGGCTGTACCAAGTAAGATGGAATAATCTGGAAAGACTTCACTTCCTTAAACAAGGCCATTTCCTAAAAAAAGCCAACATGATTTAATTCCCATTGGAAAATGCTGGAGGCAATTTAGTACAACTTCGCAAGAGCTTCAAACTAACCCTGGAGGGGAAATAGGGAAATGCAAACGACAGTTCACAGGGCAGTAAACCACTATCTGTAGCTCCTAGTTCCAGTTGAAGCACAGTGAGCCGAAGCCTAAGGAATAAAACATGATCACGGAAGAGTAATGAAAGTTTTACAGAAAATAAAACTAAAACGTGGTTTCTGCTCTCAGAATTTTTCTTAAGAAAAATATTTTCTAATTCCTAAAATTCTAAAAGAAATTAGTTTTGCTGCTAGAACCACCACTATTTCAGTGTTTATTAAATGTCAAGCAGGAGTGACACAGCTAAGGTTCTGCAGTTAATACAATTTCTGGGGTTAAGACAGACAAGCGTGAGTGTCACTGCACACTGTGTGTCTCAGACAAATCTTTCTGTCATTAAGACATTCGTCATTTAATTGGCCAGATACAGAGGAAACACAGAGGAAACAACAGTAAAATGCTATAGCATTTAAGGTGATGAAAGGTGATCTCTCATTTTGCCAGCACAACTAACTTCACGTTTGGGCCTATGAGTGAGCCTGCACAGATACAAAAGCCAAGAGGGCAGTGAGAGCATTCGCCCTTCAGAGAAGAGGAGCAGTGAACTCCTAAATGGCAAACAAGCGCTTTGTGTGTGTGAATCTGCGTGTGTCTGTGTGTGTGCGCTCACGGCTCGAAGACAGCTCAATGGCCTTTCACACTGCAACTGCAGTTTTAAGATCACCTTGAACAGGCTGGGTGCGGTGGCTCACACCTGTGATCCCAGTACTCCGTGAGGCTGAACTCAGGAGTTTGAGACCTGCCTGAGCAACAGAGAACCCCACCTTACTAAAAATAGAAAGACTAGGTGGGTGTCGTGGCGGGCACCTGTAATCCCCACTACTCAGGAGGCTGAGGCAAGAGGATCTCTTGAGCCCATGAGATTGAGGTTGCTGGGAGCTGTGATGATGCCACGGCATTCTACCCAGGGTGAGAGTAGGATTCTGTCTCAAAAAAAAAAAAAAAAAAAAAATTATCTCAAACAGAGAGGAAATTTCAGCACTGCCAAACTACTCAGTAATTGCTACGACCTAAAGTAATTGTGATGGGGCACCCGACACTGGGAACCGTGTGTCTCGGCAGCGCCTGCAGCAAAGACCTTCCTTCGTATTAGTTCTCTTATTTCTCCATATTCATCAGTGTGACAGTGTGAACAAGACTCTTACACATTCATCTCTACCGTAATGTTTCCCACGGTATCTAGCCTAGAGAAGCACATTTGGTAAAAGAATGAAAATATTTAGGTTAAGACAGTTATATATTTATTTCTTTATCCTCAAATTTTTAGTTTTGATATAGTTTTCTATGCATCTTTACTTATTAGAAAAATTAGTCTGCGTGTGGTGGCTCACACCTATAATCCCAGAACTCTAGGAGACAGAGGTGGAGGATCATTGGAAACCAGGAGTTGGAGACCAGCCCGAGCAAAGTGAGACCCTGTGTCTACTAAAAATAGAAAGTCAGTCGGGCATGGGGGTGTGCACCTGTAGTCCTAGCTACTGGGGAGGCTGAGGCAGGATTGTTTGAGTGCTGCAGTGAGCTATGATGATGCCACTGCACTCTAGCCCAGGAAAAAGAGGGAGACTTAGTCTCAAAAAAAACACAAAAATTAATGGCATATGTTGGATAAGAGAAAGACTACAAAAACCAAACTGTGAATTATAATCAAAGTTTATGTCTGAGTCAAAATTTACCTTTTAGGGTGGCGCCTATGGCTCAGTGGGTAGGGCACTGCCCTCATATACCAAGGGTGGCGTGTCTGAACCCAGCTCCGGCCAAACTGCAACAAAAAAATAGCCGGGCCTTGTGGCAGGTGCCTGTAGTCCCAGCTACTCTGGAGGCTAAGGCAAGAGAATCACAGTCCCAGCTACTCCGGAGGGTAAGGCAAGAGAATCACCTAAGCACAGGAAATGGAGGTTGCTGTGAGGTGTGATGACACCCCACTCTACCAAGGGTGATGAAGTGATACTCTGTCTCTAAAAAAAAAAATAATAATAAATTTACCTTTTAGAACAGAAGGAAAGGGTGGTACTCATAGTTCAGTGGGTAGGGTGCTGGCCACATACACAGGCGAGGTTGGTGGGTTTGAACCCAGCCTGGGCCAGCTAAAGCAATGATGACAACTGCAACAACAACAACAACAACAAAAACTAGCTGGGCGTTGCGGCAGGCGCCTGTGGTCCCAGCTACTTAGGAGGCTGAGGCAAGAGAATTGCTTATGCCCAAGAGCGTGAGGTTGCTGTGAGCTATGATGTCACTGCACTCTACACATGGCGACATAGTGAGACTTCTATCTCAAAAAACAAACAAACAAACAAACCAGAAGGACACTATGAAAGTGCAATTCATAATGCTGCTGAGAGGGAGAACCACGCACAGCACTGAGAAAGTCAGGTATCTACAGAAATGCTTCTTATCTATATTTCAGACTCTACAGTGAGGTTCAGACCTGAATGAAATTTACAGCCATGACACGGAGGCGGGCAGAAGAATCCCCAGTCCTGGTGAGCAAAACGGGCACGGTCCTCTCCACACAGTGAGTTGTTTCAAGTTTACTCAGCCTGTGTTTAGGGATATACTGAGTGATGATCATTTTCAACAACTTCAAAGAAGCCTGGAAGACCTGAGAAACAAGTTATAAACATATGTGAGCTACTATAATGGAATTTTGAAAAAGTAATCGTGACATTTACTATTAGTAATAAATATGAACACTATATTGGAAATTGCAACTTGGGCAGCACCCATAGCTCAGTGGGCAGGGCGCCGGCCACATACACTGAGAGTGGTGGGTTGGAAACTGGCCCTGGCCAGCTAAAACAGTGACAATTGCAACAACAACAAAAAAATAGCCGGGCAATGTGGCGGGCGCCTGTAGTCCCAACTACTTGGGAGGCTCAGGCTAGAGAATTGCTTAAGCCCAAGAGTTTGAGGTTGCTGTGAGCTGTGATGTCACAGCACTCTACCCAGGGTGACAGTTTGAGACTCTGTCTCAAAAAAAGAAAGAAAGAAAATTGCATTTGCCTGAAGGGCTGAAAAAGGCAAACTGAACACTGCTTTTTTTTTTTTTGAGACACCCCTGTAGAGTGGTGTACTATATCATAGCTCATAGCAACCTCAAACTCCTGCACTCAGGTGATTGATTCTCTTGCCTTAGCTTCTCCAGTAGCTGGGGAGGCGCCCACTATATCACCTGGCTAGTTTTAGAGATAGGGTCTCACTCTTGCTCAGGTTGGTCTCGAATTCTGAGTTCAAGCAATCCACCTGCCTTGGCCTCCCAGAGTGCTAGGATTATAGGTGTGAGCCACCGTGTCCAGCCGTGAACACTGCTTTCTAAAGGCTGCCCCCTGCATATGGAGGATACAAGTAGTTACTTCACTGTGTGGTAAAGCACTCAACACAGTCCCTTGATACTAAATATCTATGACTCCTGCTTCAATGGGTAAACGCCTATATTGATGCACACAATGGTGTAACTGGAATTTTCATTCTCAAACTCCGCAGCTTTTGTGACAAATAAAAACAGGCACGGAACATTGGTTAGTGGTGACTCAGGCCTCTATAAGCACCTGGCTGTGAAGACCATAGAAAAGCTGACCCTGTTGGGACCACAGAGGACGACCAAGGCAAAGGCAGATTTCACAGACCCTTCATTTATAATTGCTCACACGATCTATTTCTTGCTAGAGAACACTAATTCTCAGTAACACTACTTCTCTCAGTGCTAGAGTTGGGCACTATGTCAACAAGTCCCCAGCTGGCCATCTCTCGAGCTGTGTGACCTCATCCTTGGACGCTGCAGCCAGTGCCAGCTGAGGGGACTCACTGAGCTCACAATGTCCTTTATGGCTCTTCGGATGAGGAAGATGGATGCTCTCAGGATGTTTTTTAGATCTTCTTTTGGAGTTCCAACGGGCATTTCCATCAGCTGTTTATACAAAGCAAGCAGCGCGTCCTCTCGGTAAGACCACGTCTTGGAATACGCCCCGGCAACCTGCCAGGAACAGGACCTGGCTTTACTGCAAGGGTTACCATTTTCACAACACACAACCACCCTCGAAACACTTTACAATTTGAAGGCTTTTATTCTGTTTCTTAAAACTAAGAAGAATCTTTTGTAAAAACAGAACTTCTAAAGAATATTTACATTTAGAGACAAAATTTAAGACAATTAAATAAGGAATACTCATTTTTAATACTTTCCATTGGAATATGGAAGTATCAGAAGCTCCATCAAGTGGAGTATTTTACGGCTGAGAACCCGGGGAGTAAACCTGTGGGGTCATTTCTCCAGGGAGATTAGTCTGTCTTTGCTCTGCGATTGTTTTTCACTGGAATCAGTGGGCATTCAAGAAAGTGGGCTGATGTTTTATATAAGTCCTGCGATTACCAGAAACACCAAGTCTTAAATGAATACTTGTTTATAAAATCCAAAATTTTTAGCTCATGTTTTTAGTGTTTGATGTTATTAATAATTTACAAAGACTTTCCATTCATGAAGAACAATGAGAAATCAGTAACATTACAAACACAAAGCCTTGGCTGTTGCCCTTCGTGTCTATGTACACTCACATATGTCTGCACGTAGCACCCTCCTGCCTTTTTTACCAAGGTTTCTCCTAACACGTCGATGGCAGAGCTGGCTTCTCTCAGGGCTTTCTCTGTCAAGGGCTCCGGCTCCCCTGAAACGGCCCCTTTCTGTGCATCCCCGATGTCTGTGTCACTCAGTTCTGGCTCCACCAACGCGTCCCCCTGCTGCTTGCGAATAGCTGGAAGTGGCCGCTCGTCATAGGGAAGAGTCTCCACCTTTGGTGTATGAAGAACAAGGACAGCACTGTGCAGGTTGGGGTGCTTTCCCTCCCACCCAGATGTGATGCTCACCAGCAGGCTTACTGCACCTGCTTACTGGGTCTGTAAGATGTCATTGTGCTAAATACCAGTATCATCAGGTGAGAATAATTTATACAATACAATGTAACAGAAAACATTAGATGAGACTTTCCCTTCCGTTCTAAACTCATTATAGATACAACAAAAAAAACAATGTAGATTCTGCTTCAATTACTATCTACTATTGTTGCTATCACTAGTAGCAATTTCAGTTCAGTTGACATGAGATAAAGATTATTATTTTTTCTAATAAGATGTCTGTTATTTTCTTAGCTTACTTCTTAGAAATAAGTATCTAGCCTGATTTTAATAAATATGTTCACTACTGGGGCCTTAACATTTAAAACTGAAAGTCACAGTTGAAGACTCCTTAGACCAGCTTTCTCTGCCATGCCTGTGAACGCTCTGGGCAGACAGCTGGGTAGAGGTTATGCAGGGCCACAGGCTGAGGGGGAGCCCTGGGGTGCCTGACTGTGGACAAGTCTCCTACATGAGGTGAGGCTGACAGGTCTATTGCTTATGTTGTGCTTGGTTCTCCTAGAACGGAGGACGAGAGGAGGCTTGGCTGTGTGGTGTACTCATGTATCCCACTCACTGGGTAAATATCTGTGGAATAAAGTGAATACTGCTCTGAACCTGAGCTTCTTACGTTGGTCTTTGGAGGAGGCTCTGTAGAAGGCAGTGACTGGTCCACTGCAGGGTGCTGAGGAGAGACAGTCAGAGAATATGATGAAGGCTTTTCCTGAAGGAAAGGTTCTGCAAACCGGTTTTCTGTTCCTCTTTCTTCCAGCTGTGGTAGCAAAGGCATCGGCTTTCGCTGGCTAGGGCTGCCAGAAGGAACAAGGGGCTGCGGGGGCAAATCAAAAGGTCTCCGCATCTAGAGAAAAAAAGGGACAGTTAAGTTCAAATGCCTCTGCCACACATGATCTCATTCTCCCCGATGAGTAAGAAGGGTTATGTTGGAAGAGGACCCCTGGCATAGCAAGAAGTTTTAAAACAGAGGAGAACTTTGATGAGAGTGACAATCTGTGTGAAAGTCCCACAGTCACACTGCACTTGCCTCTCTTGTCTCTCGTGGTTACTGTGTGGACTATGAAGGTGACAAACATGCCCCAAATGCCACTTGTGCATGGTCACAACAGTGCACGCAGCTTATCCACACATACGCCCTCAGAGAAGCAGCGTGGTGGGGATGCGGCACCCAGGCTGGACCTGAGTAGGTTTGTGATTAAAGTCTGGTGCTGCTGTTCACTGTGTCTGTAAAAGCAAGTGACACTGTGGGATCCTGACAGGCAGAGGTGACTGTACCATCTGTACTGGCCATGGTGCCAGGTGCTGCAGACGTTAATGCTTACTGGTTTTATTTTGCTATGTTGCCCTTAGTAGAGTGCTGTAGCGTCACAGCTCACAGCAACCTCAAACTCTCGGGCTTAAGCAATTCTCTTGCCTCAGCCTCCCAAGTAGCTGGGACTACAGGCGCCCGCCACAACACCCGGCTATTTTCAGAGATGAGGTCTCATTCTGGATCAGGCTGGTCTCAAACCCGTGAGCTCAGGCTATCCACCCACCTTGGCCTCCCCAATGCTGGGATTAGAGGTGTGAGCCACCACACCTGGCTGATGCTTACTGTTTTTACCCTCGTGTAAACTGAGGCAAATAACTCCTAAGAATTAGTCAGCCATCACACAGCTAGAAGGGAGGAGCCTGGATTTGAACGCAGGCAGTCCAGCTCTAGAACGTGTGGTATGAACATTCCCCGTGTCTCAGGGTCTCAGCCTCCCGACCTGCCATGTGGGATGAATACCGTCTGCCTGCATGACTTCCAACAATCACAATCAGAATTTCTTACATGAAATGCCCTCTCCATCTGCCAAAGCCATCAGTATTACTCCCTTCCTCTATCCTTACTGAGCTCTGAGGGTGAGTGGGGCAGGGTCACCATTTCATTTCACAAAGAGGAGGCTGGGAATAGAGCTGAAGGACTCACAGACAAAAGCGCCAGGCCTCCATCTCCCTGAGCCCTGACTCAGTTCCTTGCCCACCACTGTGAATCCTCCTGAGAGAATGTACCATGGCAAAGACCAAGCTCATCTATTACAACAGCCCTGTGCATTACAAAATCTTTTGTGTGTCATTTACAAACCAGACACCCAATGGTACGAGCACCACAGCTGTCTCTCCTCTCCTAGCTTCTGCCCACCCCCTCCACAACCTGCCGGGGCCCTTGCTGGGTGGCCCTGCACCCACCAGCTCGGCGTCCAGGAGGCTGTGCAGCTCCAGCTGTCCGTACACCTGGGCACGGTACTGCTCCATCTGCTGCTTCTTCTCTTTGGCCAGGTCGTAATCTTCTTTCTCCACAGCACAGCGTTTCTCCACCTCATACCTCCCAAGGCGCTCACCGACCTGGAGCCCAGAACGGTGGCTTTGGTTTTAAGTGCGGATCAACTCACATCAAGGGCAAAGGCAATTTTAGAGTACTGCTTGAACAGCAGAGGCAACAACTGTGTCAATGTCCCACGGGGAGAGGGTGTGGGAGAGGGAGAACTGCGTGCCGTTCACGGCAAAGGTCTGGCTGCTTGCCCCGTGTTGGCATTCAAGCTTGTGAGTTCACAGTAACTTCCAGGACAGCTCATTTTCCTCCCATTTCCCACAGCACTAAGGGTCCCAGCAGTGAGGCAGCTGATGATGACCCCTGAATGGGAGTCTGAGGAGGGGAAGCACACGTTTCCGTTTATGGCTGCATTTATAGGGCATGGGCTCCCGTCCCTCACTTCACCCCGCTGAGCTCTCTGAACTCTCACGTAGTTAGAGTAATCACATATAAAACCTACCACAAGCACAGAAAAGGAACGGCTTTCTCCAGAAGCAGTACCTTTTGCAAATCAGCAATAGCTTGTTTTAATTTCTTGGCATAATCATAGCGTTCTTTTTGGACAGCTTCACGTTTTCTTTCATCCAATTTGCGTATAATTTGTGCAACTTCTGGGTCTTGGTACATATCAAAAGCTAAGTCATCTAGTGGTGAGATATAGTCAGATTTCCTAAAGGGAAGAAATGAGTATTTTAGAGGTCATTCCGTCCAGCAGGGAGCTCTCCCAGCTCAGTGCTGAAGATGCATAGTTAAGACCCACCCACCCAGTCATAGGTCACATAACATCTCCTGCATGAGAAAGGGGGGCTCAGAGAAGACAGTGACCAGCTTCAGGTCACGGAGCTCTGAGATGCAAGCATGTCTTTCTGGCACCTGGTGAGTGCACTCGTTCACCTACTTAGCAGATATTCCAGCACAGACTCTGTCCTGGGTTGCTTGTAGGCACTGGGCATGTTAACAGTGAATGTGATGCAATTGTAGAATGGGGGGAAACAAAAAGAACAAAAAATAGCTGGGTGTTGTGGCGGGAGCCTGTGGTCCCAACTACTCGGGAGGCTGAGGCAAGAGAATCACCTAAGCCCAAGAGCTGGAGGTTGCTGTGAGCTGTGATGTCACTGCACTCTACTGAGGGTGATAAAGTGAGACTCTTGTCTTAAAAAAAAAAAAAAAGAACAAAACAAATGGATGAATAGGCCCCACATCAAAGAGTGTGCCTCGGTGGGCCCAGTACCACCATAGTACTTTTGATGAACACACTCGGTGAAGAGCTGCTACCACTGAGCTTTGATCTGAAAGTGTTAATCTGTGTGCCATCAACCATCAAGTCCCCTAGGAGATCAGAAAAGTCTTCTCAGAAGTACAAATGATCCTTTTTTTCTTTAACAGACCAGGTCTCATTCTGTCACCTGGGATGGAATGCAGAGGCACAATCACAGCTCACTGCAGCCTTGGGCTCCTGGGCTCAAGCGATCCTCTTGCCTCAGCCTCTCGAGAGCAGCTGGAACTACATGTACCTGCCATCACACCTGGCTAATTTTTCTTATTTATTGTTTTTAGAGATGGGGTCTCACTATGTTGCCAAGGTATCTAAGTCCTGTCCTCAGTGGTTCTCCTGCCACAGCCTCCTGAAGTGCTAAGATTATAGATATGACCCTGCCTGACCTGAGTCATCTTTTTAGTTATCTGAATAAGTCCTCTAAATATTACCTCTATTATTCAAGTTTTATGGTAAGGCAACCATTAGCTTCCTTCTGGGCCCAGAATTTAAAGTAATAATGTGTCTAAACCACTCAGTAAAAATTTTAATAGCAGACAAATTTCAAGGAATTTCAGTCTGCTGTAGCAACTACATGAAATAAGCCAGCTATTCGTTGTGACCTGGATATCTTATAGATAGATAAATTATAACGAAAATATTCTTTGTCACATAGGTTTAGTTCGTTTGTATAATACTATTAATAAATTCACACGGAGGCTGGGTGAAGTGGCTCACACCTTGTAATCCCAGCACTCTGGGAGGCCGAAGTAGGTGGACTGTTCGAGCTCAGGAGTTTGAGACCGGCCTGAGCACAAGTAAGACCCCCTCTTTACTAAAAATAGAAAAATTAGCCAGGTGCCTGTAGTCCCAGATAATCGGGAGGTTGAGGCAGAAAGACTGCTCAAACCTAGGAGTTGGAGGTTACTATGAGCTATGATGATGCCACGGCACTTTAGCCTGGGCAACAGGGTGAGACTATCTCAAAAAAATTTAAATAAAATTTAAAAATAAATTCATTTTTTTAAAAAAAATGTCAGTTTTAAGAACCCCCCAAGTCTCCTTCCTAACATTCCCCACCCTGTGAATGGCACTGCTCACAGCCGGGGCCCAGGCAGGCTGGTGACCAGGTCAGCTGCGACATCTCTGAACCGCATCAGTTAATCTCAGGGATGACTGAACAGTGACAGGTTAGTGTTTCTGCAAGATCACGTTAACTAGTTTTGCTTTGGTGTCCCAGAGACGAATACACAGACGTCATTTGATTATTAATATCTTACAAAGAAAAAATAATGTCCAAGCTATCCCAGCCCAGAGCCTGGAGCTGAGCAGCACACTGGGCGCTGTCGGCCCACTCTGCGCAGCACTCTGGGCGCTGTCGGCCCACTCTGCGCAGCACTCTGGGCGCTGTCGGCCCACTCTGCGCAGCACTCTGGGCGCTGTCGGCCCACTCT
>CAUYON010181884.1:0-12142 GCA_963573935.1 Arctocebus calabarensis
TCTGTCATCCCAGCTATTTGGGAGGCGGAGGCAGGAGACTCGCTTGAGCCCAGGAATTGGAGGATGCTGTGAGCTGTGATGCCACAGCACTCTACCCAGGGTGACAGCTTGAGGCTCTGTCTCAAAAAAAAAAAAAAAAAAGCTGGACGGCACCTGTGACTCAAAGGAGTAGGGCACTGGCCCCATATGCCAGAGGTGACGGGTTCAAACCCAGCCCTGGCCAAAAACTGCAATAAAATAAAAAATAAAAAAAATAAACTAAGCCAGGAGGACCACTTGAGCCTAGGAGTTCGAGGCTGCAGTGAGCTGTGATGATGCCATGGCACTCTATCCAGGGTGACAGAATGAGACTCTGTCTCAAGAAAAAAAAGTATTTTAGATGTCTCTCTATCAAAACTAGATTTTAGGCTTGGTGTCGTAGCATAGTCACCCGAGGGTAGTGGTTCGATCCTGGCTACTTGGGAGGCTGAGGCAAGAGAATTGCTTGAGACCAAGAGTTTGAGGTTGCAGTGAGCTGTGATGCCTCAGCACTCTACCAAGGGTGACATAGTGTGACTCTGTCTCAAAAACAAACAAAAAAACTAGATTTTATTCCAGCTTTGGTAATGCTTCCTTAAAAGTCTACTTTTACGTTATCTGACATTAATCCAAAGGTACAGACTGGTATAATTATTAATTTAAATAAGTACATACATGCCAAAGATAATGTGGAGGAGGGGCATAAAGATTAAAAGAATAGGCTCGACCCCTGTAGCTCAAGCCACCAGGGCGCCAACCACATATACCAGAGTTGGCGGGTTCGAATCCAGCCCAGGCCCACCAAACGACAACTACAACCAAAAAATAGCCGGGTGTTGTGGCAGGCGCCTGTAGTCCCAGTTACATGTGAGGCTGAGGCAAAGAATCGCTTAAGCCCAAGAGTTTGAGGTTGCTGTGAACTGTTAACACCACAGCATTCTACCCATGGCAACAGCTTGAGACTCTGTCTCAAAAAAATAAATAAAAAAAATTTAAAAGAACATAGTCAAGGCCGGGGGCAGTGACTCGTGCCTGTAATCCTTGCACTGTGGGAGGCCAAGGTGGGTAGACTGCCTGAGCTCACAGGTTCAAGACTAGCCTGAGCAAGAGGGAGACCCTGCCTCTAAAAAAAATTGCTGGGCATTGTGGTGGGTGCCTATAGTCCCAGTTACTTGGGAAGCTGAGGCAAATGAATAGCTTAAGCCCAAGAGTTTGAGATTGCTGTGAGCAGTGATGCCATGGCACTCTACCGAGGGAGACAAGACAAAACTCTGTCTCAAAAAAAAAAAGAAAAAGTCAATTTGGTTTAGTAATAAGCTGGAGAACAATAAACAGGGAAGTGATAAAATTAATTTTAGACTTGGGCGGCACCTGTGGCTCAGTGGGCGGGATGCTGGCCCCATATACTGAGGGTAGTGGGTTCAAACCTGCCCTGGCCAAACTGCAACAATAAAATAGCTGGGTGTTCAGCGGTGCCTGTGGCTCAGTGAGTAGGGCACTGGCCCCATATATGGAGGATAGTAGGTTCAAACACCTCCCCAGCCAAACTGCAACAACAAAAAAATAGCCAGGCATTGTGGCGGGTGTCTGTAGTCCCAGTTACTCGAGAGGCTGAGGCAAGAGACTTGCCTAAGCCCAAGAGCTGGAGGTTGCTGTGAGCTGTGATGCCATTGCACTCTACCATGGGTGATAAAAGTGAAACTCCGTCTCTTTAAAAAAAAAAAAAAAAAAAAAAGAAGAAGAAGAAAGAAAAAAGTCTGGGAGCTGCGGTTGCCGTTGTGATCAAACCACAAACTTCCAGCCAGACCCCCAGTGACGGAGGGGCGTTTGGCCTACTGGTTCCTTCTGTGGCCTCTGCCTGGCTCCATTCCCAGGGAACAGAGTGGAACTTGGGCTCAGGCTAAGAGAAAGGGGTGAAACCCCAAGAGGCCCCTGTCTTTGGGGGAAAAAAAAATTAATTTTAGACTTATTTCAGACCTCTATCATCTTCCTAAATTAAAGATGAGATAATGGGCGGCGCCTGTGGCTCAGTGGGTAGCGCGTTGGCCCAATATACCAAGGATGGTTGGGTTCAAACCCGGTCCTGGCCAAACTGCAACAAAAAATTGCCAGGCATTGTGGCCAAAATAAATAAATAAAAGGGGAAACCCTGGTAACATCAAATTCAATCACCAATGGCTCTGAAATAGCAATAAAAGAATACTATAAAATAACAAAAAATAAAATACTCCGTTATCTACAATTCTGTTTCTTACCACTGAATTTACCAATGAACAAGGAAAATCATACTAGAGGCTCGGCGCCTGTGGCTCAACGGGCTAAGGCGTCAGCCATGTACACCTGAGCTGGCGGGTTTGAATCCAGTCTGGATTTGTCATCCAACAATGACGGCTACAACCAAAAAATGGCCATGCATTGTGGCAGGTGCCTATAGTCCCAGCTACTTGGGAGGTGGAGGAAAGAGACTCACTTGAGCCCAGGAATTGGAGGTTGCTTTGAGCTGTGATGCCACGGCACTCTATCCAGGGTGACAGCTTGAGGCTCTGTCTCAAAAAAAAATAAAAAATGAAAAGAAAAAGAAAATCATACTAGAGACTTCAAATTATACTTAATCCTCATTAAAAATAGCTTACACTGGGCGTGGAGCCTCACACCTGTAATTTCAGCACTTTAGAGGCAAAGGGATTGCTTGAGGCCAAGAGTTTGAGACCCATTTGAGCAATAGAGACCTTGTATCTACTCTCACACACACAAATCAGTAGAGCATGGTGGCACACATCTGTAATCCCAGCAACTAGAGAGGCTGAGCCAGGAGGGAGGATGAAATGAATCCCAGAGTTTGGGGTTGCAATGAGCAATAAATAATGCCACTGCACTGCAGCCTGGGCAATAGCACAAGACCCTGTATCTCAATCAATACATCAATCAATCAATCAGAATAACTTGGGATTGATACAGTACAGAAATAGCTGTTCTGATTGTATGTCATCTTTAAACAAAAAAGCAACAATGTGATTCAATTTTATGTTATAGAGATTTTTTTTTTTCTTTTTTGAGACAGTCTTAGTTTGTTGCCCTTGGTAGAGTGCCATGGTGTCACTGCTCACAGCAACCTCAAACTCTTGGGCTTAAGTGATTCTCTTGCCTCAGCCTCATGAGTAGCTGGAACTACAGGCGCCTACCATGCCTGACTATTATTTTTGAGACACAGTCGCCCTCTTGCTCAGGCTGGTCTCAAACCTGTGAGCTCAGGCAATCCACCCATCTCAGCCTCTCAAAAGTTGGGATTACAGGTGTAGATTTTCTGGCATGAAATACAGCAATGAGATACTGTGTGATTATAAAACCATAATACAGGCTGGCAGTGAGTTACCTCATCTGACTATTCACAAGTCAGTTACAGATTAAACTAATTGAACTCCATGTTCTACCTTTCCCCTTTTCTCACAATTGCACTTGGCTAGTCTTTAAATGATACGATATATGATATGATATAATATGATGAAAGAATACAGAAGAAGAAACATACATACAAAAGATAAAATAAAGCTGGGCATTGGTGACTCACGCCTATAATCCTAACACTCTAGAAAGTCGAGGTAGGTCGATAGCCTCAGCTCACAGGTTCAAGACCAGCCTTAGTTGGGTGGTGCCCGTAGCTCAGCCAGCTAAAACAACAATGACAACTGCAACAACAAAAAAAATAACTGGGCATTGTGGTGGGCACCTGTAGTCCCAGCTACTTGGGAGGTTGAGGCAAGAGAACCACTTAAGCACAACAGTTTTAGGTTGCTGTGAGCTGTGATGCCACAGCACTCTACTGAGGGCAACATAATGAGACTCTGTCTCAAAAAAAACCCCCAAAAAACAAAAAAACAGCATGAGTTAGAGTTCAACCTCATCTCTAAAAACAGCCAGGTGTTGTGGCGGGTGTTCGTAGTCCCAGCTACTTGGGAGGCTGAGGCAATAGAATCACTTGAGTCCAAGAACTGGAGGTTGCTGTGAGCTATGATGCCACAGCAGTCTACTGAGGGCGACAAAGACTGTCTCCAAAACAAACAAACAAAAAGATAAGATAAATTAAACTCAAGTATCCTAGAGATTCTGTCCCGTTCATAAAACCTAATTAATTTCTCCAGTAAAACCTAAAAGAAAATGAGTAATAAGTCAACTATGAGTAAGGTTTTTTTTTTTCATAATTTTTCTTTCTCTTTTGGGACAGAGTCTCATAATGTCACCCTCGGTAGAGTGCTAAGACAGTCACAGCTCACAGTAACCTCAAAATCTTGGGCTTAAGTGATTCTCTTGCCTCAGCCTCCCAAGCAGCTGGGACTACAGGCACGCCAGAATACCCAGCTATCTTTTTTTTTTTTTGCATGTTTTAGTTATTTAATTAGAGCTGTTGAAAAAACTGGGTTGAGCGGCCTATGTTTAGCTCATCAACACTGAAGCTACTCAAGTAGAAGCAAAATGGCCACCAGGAAGGAAATGTATGGATGGTTTCCCCCAGCTATTTTTTTGTTGTTGTTGCAGTTGTGACTGTTGCATTAGCTGGTCCCAGGGCCCAGGTTCAAACCTGCCAACCTCTGTGTATGTACCTGGCGCCCTACCCACTGAGCGACGGGCACCATCTATGAATAGGATTCTAAAAAGTATAAGGCTGGGCACAGTGGATCGTGCCTCTAATCCTAGCATACTGGGAGGCTGAGCCCAGGAATTTAAGGATGCTGTAAGCTAGTCTGATTCCACAGTACGCTAGCCTGGGAAACAGAAAGAGCATTTTAAAAAAATCTGTGCCCTACCTACTGAGCCACAGGTCCCATATAAGGATGGTGGTGGGTTCGAACCTAGCCCCGGCCAAACTGCAACGAAAAAATAGCCAGGCATTGTGGCAGGTGCCTGTAATCCCAGCTACTTGGGAGGCTGAGGCAAGAGGATTGCCTAAGCCCAAGAGTTGGAGGTCGCTGTGAGCTGTGATGCTACAGCACTCCACCCAGGGTGATAAAGTAAACTCTGTCTCTAAAAAAAAAGAAAATAAAAAAAAAATTTTATAGTACCTTTTATCATTCTAATTATGCAAATATATATGTAAAGTACTGTTAACAGTGATAGAAAAAACTTTCTTCACTCTCACTACAGATAGAGTCTCACTATATTGCTACCCTCAGTAGAGTGCTGTAACATCAAAGCTCACAGTAAACTCCAACTCTTGGGCTTAAGCAATCCTCTTGCCTCAGCCTCCCAAGTAGCTGGGAATACAGGCGCCCACCACAACACCTGGCTATTTTTTGGTTGCAGGTGTCATTTTTGCTCATCATACCCTGGCCAGGTTATTTTTTTTTTTTTTTTTTTTTTTTTGGAATTTCAGTATCTCACTTTATTTAATCCAGCATACCAAATATGCTGTCATCTCAAAACATTAAAAACCTGCACTGTGGCTTGGCGCCTGTGGGTCAAAGGGCTAAGGCGTCAGCCATGTACACCTGAGCTGGCGGTTCGAATCCAGCCCTGGCCCGCCAATGACGGCTGCAACCAAAAATTGGCGGGGCGTTGTGGTGGGCGCCTGTAGTCCCAGCTACTTGGGAGGCAGAGGCAAGAGACTCACTTGAGCCCAGGAAATGGAGGTTGCTGTGCTCTATCCAGGGTGACAGCTTGAGGCTCTGTCTTAAAAAAAAAAAGCAAAAAAAAAAAAAAAATTTACACTGTTTTAAACATGTCATGAAACTTCTCTCCTGCATTCACACGCATCATTTGCAAACATGCTACCAACCACCTGCCAGGGAGCGTGATTCCAGTCGGGACCCTAGAACATGCAGCTTCGAGAGTCCCTGCTCCACCCCATGAAGTTCCCCAACTCTGGTCTCCGGCTAAGCGCCGCAAGAACCGAGACCGCCACAGGCAGAGACGCACCTGTCCCAGTTGGGATCCCAGAGGCCGGGCCTCCGAACGCCCACCCACACCAGCAGCTCAGCGGAGCATATAGCTCTGCGTCCCCACCCGCACGCTGCTTACACACCGCCACTGCCAAAGAGCATAGCGACCGATCCTTCAGCCAGCTTGCAGACCACCAGCTGCAGCACCTGCCAGAACGTCATGCTGCCAGTTCCCCCAGGCCAGGTTCAAACCAGCCACCCTAGATACAGGTTGCCAGCGCCCTTGCCCACTGAGCTACCGGCACCTCCAAAAATATGTATTTTTTAAAGTCTCAAACTGTCGCCATGGAGTGAGTGCCATAGCATGTAGCTCACAACAACCTCCAACCTCGAACTCTGGCTCAAGCAATCCTCTTGCCTCAGTTTCTCTGTTTTTAGTAGAGACAGGGTCTCGCTTTTGTGCAGGCTGGTCTCGGAACTCCTAATCTCAAACAATCTAACCATCTCAGTTCCAGAGTGCTCAGATTAGAGGTGTAGCCACTGCGCCTGGCAAGTAGTGATAGAAATTTTAGGTGGAGAAACACCCTTTTTTTTTTTTTTTTTTTTTAGAAAGAGTCTCACTCTGTCACTCTAGCCACAGCTGGTATAGAGGGCTATGGTCTTATCATAGCTCACCGCAACTTCAAACTCTTGGGCTCAAGGTATCCTCTTGCCACAGCCTCCTGAGTACCTAGACGACAGGTGCCTGCCACCACACCCAGCTAACTTTTCTATGTTTAGTAGAGATAAGAGCTGGCTCTTGTTCAGGCTGGTCTCACAACTCCTCAGCTTAAACCTTCCTCCTACTTCAGCCCCACAGAGTGCTAGGATTACAGGCATAAACCACTGTGCCCCGCCTCAAAGATTAACTTTTATTTATTTTTGTTTTGCAGTTTTTGGCTGGAGTCAGGTTTGAACCCACCACCTCTGGTATATGGGGCTGGCGCTCCACTCCTTTGAGCCACAGGTGCCGCCCTCAAAGATTAACTTTTAAATGTGACAGGCTGAATCCACTTTGTCGTAATTTGTCTATATTAAAGACTAGATCAAATACTCTTATTTATACATAGCATTACAAACTGAATTTAGAGAGCAGCACCTGTGGTTCAGTGGGTAAGGCACCAGCCCCATATACTGAGGTGGCGGATTCGAACACAGTCTCAGTCAAACTGCAACAAAAACAACAACAACAACAACAAAACGGTCAGGCCTTCTGGCGAGTGCCTATAGTCCCAGCTACTCAGGAGGCTGAGGCAAGAGAATTGCCTAAGCCCAGGAGTTGGAGGTTGCTGTGAGCTGTGACGCTACAGCACTCTACTGAGGGCGATAAAGTGAGACTCTGTCTCTTAAAAAAAAAAAAAACAAAAGGCTCAGCACCTGTGGCTCAGCGGGCTAAGGCGCCAGCCACGTACACCTGAGCAGGCGGGTTCAAATTCAGCCTGGGCCCGCCAAACAACAATGACGGCTGCAACCAAAAAATGGCTGGGCGTTGTGGTGGGCGCCTGTAGTCCCAGCTACTTGGGAGGCGGAGGCAAGAGATTCGCTTGAACCCAGGAATTGGAGGTTGCTGTGAGCTGTGAAGCCACAGCACTCTATCCAGGGTGACAGCTTGAGGCTCTGTCTCAAAAAAACAAAAAACAAAAAAACAAACAAAAAAAAAACTGAATTTAGATTGCCAATGACACTACAGGCAATCCCTAAGTTACAAACATCCATCTTACATACAACTCATACTTATGAATGGAAGCTATTAAGGTAAATATACCTGTTGCAACTTACATACAAATTCATTTTAACAACAAACCTATACAACCTGTCTCACTTGTAACACCAGAGACAAAGGATAATGTTAATTTTTTTTTTTTTTTGCGGTTTTTGGCCTGGGCTGGGTTTGAACCTGCCACCTCCGGCATATGGGGCTGGCACCTTACTCCTTTGAGCCACAGGTGCCGCCCCTGGGAAATGTTAATCTATAAAAATATATGAGTGCTCATCTACATATCTATGTATACCCTTTCCTATACTGATTTCCTTTAGCTTTTGCTTGACGATGAAAAATTCAGATGTATTTGATGTTTAATATATTAGAGTTTTACGTTCTCTGTTCTTTTACCATTCATTATGCAATAATGAATGAAATAAGCAATCCAACTCCCGAAGACTTAGTCTAAGGAAATGATTCAGGCTGGGCATGATGGCTTACGCCTATAATCCTAACATTTAAAAGATCAAGGTGGGTGGACTGCCTGAGCTCACAGGTTCAAGACCAGACTGAGCAAAAGCAAGACTCCCTCTCTAGAAATACCCGGGGATTGTGATAGATGCCTATAGTCCCGGCTACTTCGGAGGCTGAGGCAAGAGAATCACCTAAGCCCAGGAATTGGAGGTTGCTAAGAGCACTCTACCAAGGGCAACAAAGAGACTCTGTCTTTAAAAAAAAATAAAATAAAATATTGGCTCGGCACCTGTGGCTCAAGCAGCTAAGGGGCCATCCATATACACCTGAGCTGACAGGTTCGAATCCAGCCCGGGCCAGCCTAACAACAATGACGGCTGCAACCGAAAAATAGCCAGGCGTTGTGGCGGGCGCCTATAGTCCCAGCTACTTGGGAGGCGGAGGCAGGAGACTCGCTGGAGCCCAGGAGTTGGAGGTTGCTGTGAGCTGTCTCTATCCAGGGTGACAGCTTGAGGCTCTGTCTCAAAAAAAAAATAAAGAAAAAAAAAAATCACCTGTGGTCCCAGCTACTCCAGAGGCTGAGGCAAGAGAATCGCCTAAACCCAAGAGTTGGAGGTTGCTGTGAGCTGTGTGTACTACAGCACTCTACTGAGGGTGATAAAGTGAGACTCTGTCTCTACAAAAAAAATAAAATAATAAAATGAAATGAACACATAAATAAATAAGTAAATAAATATACCCAGGTGTTATGGCTGATGCCCGTTGTCCCAGCTACTTGGAAGGCTGGGGCAAGAGAATCATGTGAGCCTGAGAGCTTGAGGTTGCTGTGAGCTATGATTCCAGATCACTCTAACGAGGATGACAAAAAACAAAAGGAGACTCTGTCTCAAAAAAAAAAAAAAAAGAAAGAAAGAAAAAGGGTAGCGCCTGTGGCTCAGTGAGTAGGGCACCAGCCCCATATACACCCGGCCCCAGCCAAACTTCAACAAAAAATAGCCAGGTGTGGCAGGCACCTGTAGTCAGAGGCTGAGGCAAGAGAATTGCCTAAGCCCAAGAGCTGGAGGTTGCTGTGAGCTATGATGCCTTAGCACTCTACCGAGGGCAACAAAGTAAGACTCTGTCTCTTAATCAAAAAAAAAGGAAACAAACACACAAACAAACAAAAAAAAAAAAACAGGGCGGCTCCTGTGGCTCAGCGAGTAGTGCGCCGGCCCCATATACTGAAGGTGGCGGGTTCAAGCCCGGCCTCGGCCGAACTGCAAAACAAAAAAAATAAAAAATAAAAAAAAAATTAAAAAAAATAAAAAAACAATTCAAAATGAACAAACTATATGCTTTGGCTCAGCGCCTGTGGCTCAGCGGGCTAAGGTGCCAGCCATGTATGCCTGAACTGGCGGGTTCGAATCCAGCCCGGGCCTGCCAAACAACAATGAGGGCTGCAACCAAAGGATGGCCGGGTGTTGTGGTGGGCGCCTATAGTCCCAGCTACTTGGGAGGCAGAGGCAGGAGACTCACTTTAGCCCAGGAATTGGAGGTTGCTGTGAGCTATGAAGCCACAGTCCTCTATCCAGGGTGACAGCTTGAGGCTCTGTCTCAAAAAAAAAAAAGAACAAACTATATGCTTTAATATATTAATATCATAAATAGAGAAAGAGTTGCAGGTGTGGTGGCTCATGTCTATAATCCTAGCACTCTGGGAGTCCAAGGCAAGTGGATTGTCTGAGCTATGTGAGCTATGATGCCAGGGCACTCTACCAAGGGCCATAAAGTGAGAGTATGTCTAAAAAAAAAAAAAAATACAGGTTCAGCGCCTGTGGCTCAAGCAGCTAAAGCACATACACCTGAGCTGGCAGATTCGAATCCAACCTGGGCCTGCCAAACAACAATGATGGCTGCAACCAAAAAATAGCTGGGCGTTGTGGCGGGCACCTGTAGTCCTAGTCCCAGCTACTTGGGAGGCAGAGGCAGGAGAAACGCTTGAGCGCGGGAGTTGGAGGTTGCTGTGAGCTGTGATGCTACAGCACTCTACCTAGGGCAACAGGTTGAGGCTCTGTCTCAAAAAAAAAAAAAAAAAAACAAAAACAATTTTAAACTATCTGAATATCTGACAAAAGAGAAATAAGTTTTGGTAACCAAAGTGATGGCACATAATGCAGTAATTTTACCTTGTTATAACTGAGATATACGAAAAAAGAAAAAAGACATAAAATAAGGATATTTACTATTACCAATATTTAACAAGTCAAGAATAAAATTAGGTGTAAATATTAGAAAGAAAGAATAAAATTAGGTGTAAATATTAGAAAGAAGTCCAGGCACAGTGACTCACATCTATAATACCAGCAATTTATAGAGAGGCAAGGTGGGAGAAGATCACTTGAAGCCAGGAATTCAAGACTAGCCTAGGCAACATAGCAAGATCCTGCCTCTATAAAAAAGAAAAATTAAGGAGGCGCCTGTGGCTCATCGAGTAGGGTGCCAGCCCCATATGCCAAAGGTGGTGGGTTCAAACCCAGCCTCGGCTGAACTGCAAAAACTGAAAAATAGCCTGGTGTTGTGGCAGGCGCCTGTAGTCCCAGCTACTCAGGAGGCTGAGGCAAGAGAATCACCTAAGCCCAGGAGTTGGAGGTTGCTGTGAGCTGTGTGACGCCACAGCACTCTACCCAGGGCAATAAAGTGAGACTCTGTCTCTATAAAAAAAAAAAGAAAAATTAGCTGGGTATAGTGGCATAAGCTATAATCATGCCACTGTATTCCAGACAGGGCAACAGAGTGGGAACTCATCTCAAAAACAGAACAAGGCTCGGCGCCTGTGGCTCAGTGGGCTAAGGCGCCACACACATACACCTGAGCTGGTGGGTTCGAGTCCAGCCTGGGCTGCCAAACGACGACGACTGCAACCAAAACATGGCAGGGCGTTGTGGCGGACGCCTATAGTCCCAGCTACTTGGGAGGCGGAGGCAGGAGACTCGCTTGAGCCCAGGAATTGGAGGTTGCTGTGAGCTGTGATGCCACAGCACTCTACCCAGGGTGACAGCTTGAGGCTCTGTCTCAAAAAAACAGAACAAGGCCAGAGGAGGTGGCTCATGCCTATAACCTAGCACTGTGGGAGGCCAAGATGGATGGAATGCCTGGGGTCAGGAGTTTGAGACTAGCCAGAGCAAGAGCGAAACACATCTCTAAAAATAGCCGTCATTGTGGCAGGTGCCTATAGGCCCAGCTAATTGGGAGGATGAGGCAAGACAATCACCTGAGCCCAAAAGTTTGAGGTTGCTGTGAGCTATGACGCCAAGGCACTCAATCCCAGGGTGAGTAAGTGAGGAGACTGCATCTCAAAAAAAAAAAGGTTAAGTAAATCCCAGTAAAGCATACTACAGAATTACCATCCAACCATTTTAAATGACTTACAGTTATTGACATAGAAAAGATGTTCATGACATACATGAAAAGATGTTCAGTGGAAACAGCAGGTTACAGAGCATGGTAGATAGTAGGATCCTACTTAAGGGTCCACTAGTAAAAGATACAAAAAGTACTGTAGGCTTGGCGCCGGTAGTTTAGCGGCTAGGACGCCAGCCACATACACCACAGCTGGCAGGTTCGAATCCAGCCTGGGCCTGCCAAATAATAATGACAAATACAACCAAAAAATAGCCGGGCATTGTGGCAGGTGCCTGTAGTCCCAGCTACTTGGGAGGCTGAGGCAAGAGAATTGCTTAAGCCCAAGAGTTCAAAGTTGCTGTGAGCTGTGATGCCACTACACTCTACCAAAGGTGACATAGTGAGATTCTGTCTCAAAAAACAAAACAAAACACTGTATACACATATCTACAAACAGATGGCTGAAAGGACATTCACCACAATTGTGAGAGTGATCCTCTCTCTGGATGGTAAATTTCAAGTAATTTTTACTTTATTTTCACTATTACATTATACTGTTAGAATATTTTTACCATATATAAACAAAAATCATTTTCTAAATATTTATTTTTCCTATGTTCAAAAAAAGTTTTCAAATTTCACCTCTCTGGATCTT
>CAUYON010181885.1:0-17940 GCA_963573935.1 Arctocebus calabarensis
CAGGTCGCACAGGAAATTTGGGTCTGTGAGAAGCAGACAATCACCAAGTGGCCTGGAGACATCCTGGCCTACAAGGAGCACCTCAAGTCCAAGCTGGTGGATGAGGAGCCCCAGCTCACCAAGAGGACCCACAACGTGTGAGCCCTCTGCCCCCAGCTCAGGTCAGGAGCTTCATCTGGGCCTAACAGCTGCTACCCTGACCAGCTGCTCAGGACAGGACCCTGGGGCTACACTCCTGCACTGCTGCAGTACTACTCCCCAGCCTCTCCCCTGCCCCTCAACCTGCCTTAGCTGCACTCTGTTATCTTATCTACAGCTGGACAGTACCTGTCCGTTTCCTATCCTCCTTCCAGTTACATTTGTCCATGTCTGGACTCGGCTGGTTGTTCCTCCAGCCCCTTGCTGGTTACCTGACCCATGCCCTGGATTTGACCCTTGAAGGAGCTCAGGAGCCTCGTTTTCTGGGTTTTGGTGATATTAGAGGGCCACTGCCCCTATTCCTTTTGCTTCTGGTTTGGAGCTCTGGACCAGGGCCTCAGTCCTGGTCAGTTTTAAAATAATTATTTAACGTGTAACTTTTAGACCTGAGTGGCATCTACAAAGCATCCAATAAATAAAGAGGAAGCCACGGTCCCTAAAAAAAAAAGAGAGAGATAGGAGATGAATGCCTGCTGGGCCTATTGTTTCACTTTGTAATGTCCTGTACGGGAACCATAAAGACTAACTCTAGAACCTACAAAATATTTGGGGGGACAGTGGTGAGGACGAGATACACGGCTTCTGTCACCACTCTGTGACAACGCTGGTCTCCTTGAGAGTTGTGTCCTGACACTGCTTGACTGAAAGAAGAATCGCCAGTTCCATCCCCATGTCCTTTATCTTTGAAAAATGCACTTTTCTATTTGTTTATAAAGCACTTTTATTCACCTGCCAGGGAAAAAAAATTTCTCGTTTAAATGAATCCCTTTACCCCAAATTAAATCTGCCCTTAAGGTTCAGGCCCGGAAATAGCTGGGGATAAGCCCACGTACCACATGAGCCCAAATTAAGTTGATGATCTGTGAGAATAGTTCAAATTGTAGGCCATGCTGCTGTTGCAGAAACCAGAAGAAAACTATAAATAAATAGAATCTTTGTTAATGTTATCAAGAAAAATCAAACGTATACATAGAGACCTGGAGGTACAAGGTATCTTTCATCTTTGAAATGGTTACCATGTCTTCTGGACGATGTTGCAATGGTCGACCTAAACCCTCATTTCATCCAACACAGAGTAAATAACAACCTAAAAACACAGAATAAAAACACAGAGCGACCAGGCGGCTCACAGAGGATGGCTTCCCCAAGGCTGCGGTGACTTACACACCTTTCTTGGGCAATTCCTTTTGGAAGTTTTTTTTTTCATTTTTTCCTTAGAGATCTTGAGGGTGATTTTTATTTTGTTTTGTTTTGATTCTTTCATGAGCTACAAAATTACGTGGATCTCTCCTTCCACAATTCCTCCCATTAACAGTGCTGCCATCCGGTTAGGCCCACAAGTGACATGTTCACCGGAGTTCAAGGGTGAACAGAACTGAATTTCGAAACCACACAATTTATGTGGAAATGAAGTACATTCCTCATCTGTTTATGTGTCAGACATATGGAAGACTGTGTGTATAATAGACTGTTTGATTTGTGTGATGGAGAGATTTTTTTTTTTAAGCCCTCAGAAGAAAAAAAAATGTCACACTGATTTCTAGGCTCATCTGTACTTCTTTTCCCGTATTTTATGTGGAAATATTTTAGAACTCATAGTTTCCATACTTGGTACATTTTCCACAGTTAATTAATCCTGCTTTTCCACATGACAAATGACCCTATCTCATAAAAGGGCACATTGGCAAGCAGGGATTGAGTCAAAGAAGCTATTCTTTGATATTTATATACTAACTGGTTTTATTTTTCATTTAAAAACATCAGAGCCTCTGAGTAAGAGAATTTCAATGTAGTACATCTCCTAAGGAAAAGAACATTTGAGGGTCTTTTACATAAATTAAATGCATGGGCGTTTTTTTCCTTCTTGTCTTCAAGAACCATACTGCCCAGTTAGAAGAGAAAAAAAGGAAAGAGGATTTCATACCTATATTTTTATGTCCACCATATTCTCAAGAAAATCCAGAAAAATAAAGTTCACTCAAATAGCTGTGTGATTAACTTCTGAAAATTGCCAAGGCAAATGGCCTTCGTTTTTTTTCCTTCCAATTCTCCAAATGTGGGGGTCAAAAAAACCCTCCACATCACTAATTTGTTGCTTATTTCTCCTTTTACTCAATATTAAGTTAAAATGAAGAAGGCAGCCCTGGTACATAAACCCAGGTTGTCAGCTGCCCACAGAAACACCAGGATTTGCTGCACAAGAACTTGAAAGATGAACACACCACAATTCTGACCTGTGAAAAGTGACCAGAAAGGTCCGCAATTGACAGTGAGTCAAATGTGGCCATCCTGTACCCCACACGTGTCTGGGGACCACAACGCTGCCATGCTCAGGTCCCACCCTGAGCTTTCCCAGCAACTGCTGGTCCTGGAAAATCCACACACCTCTCGGGTCTCCGTTTCCTCGTTGGTAAAATGATGTGGGTGGGACAAACGTGCTCTAACGGCCCCTCAGCTGTGCGTTGTACGACTCTATCTTATGTCACCTAATGCAGCCCTCTTCCCCACAATCCCCATCTCCATCCGCTGCTGATTTATCGCTGAGTAGCCCGTCCACACAGCGAGCGCTGGGCTTAGCTGGCTCCTCTTGCTGGTCAAATCAGGTTATCCCCCGGCAGTTCTGATGCACGCAGAAAAATCTACCTACCTGCCCACAAATCTGCCCACCATCTACCTCCTTCTGACATGGACTTTTTCAAATAACATGCAATTCCTGAAGAAAAATTCACATTTCTAAGGTTGTTTCCCATGACTGCCTCTGGAATCACTGCAGCCTTTGTCACTAAAAACGCCAATTTAGCCAACTTGCAAGCACCTTTAAAATTCAGGCATTTCCTCTTTATCTTCTTCTTTCCCGGCGTGCCTTCCACTTCGCTCTAACCTGGACCAGATTGGCAACATGTTCAGCTAGAATTGTTTTTTTGCTTTGTATTCCTGTAAATAAAGGCAAAAACCCCAACCCTAAGTAAGCGTTGGCTTTCACCAACTTGATTTTCTAATGTGCTGTATTTATGGGGGAAATCTCCCGGTTTGAGGAAGGAGAATGCAGTGAAGACTGCTGTGGGCAGTGAGCAAAGTGAATAAGGCGCTAGGGCGGGCTTAGCGTCGTTAGCCACGGCACAAGCATGTTGGGCTATTTGCAAAATCTGCCCCACAAAAGGAGTGGACAGAACAGAATGTTCTTTCCGGGAAGGTTTTCGCGAATTAGTTGAGAAGACAAGAAAGGCAGAATCAGAATCAGTCAGGATGAGGCATTTTTTCCTATGGTCCGGGCCTGTCGTGCAGACACAGGGAGGGATTATTCTTCCAAATCTCTGCTGGTGTCAGGCACCGTGCGAGGACTTCACGTGCGTGTCACCTGTGTCTTCTCACTAGATCCACAGTGTGGCTCTTGCTATTCCCCGATTATACCGGGAAAAAGTGAGACTTTGCAAGTCCACACGCAGCCACGTGGCAGTGGAAATGAAATAATTTGTGTTAGAACCATTGAGCCGCTGCTGAGGCTCTGTAGAAAAAATATCTAACAGCTCAAGCTGGAAGTGACAAGGAGCTCACGGCCAGCCCAGTCGCTCGTTAGCCAAGGCGCTGATCTGAAAGTTACTATTCCTACTAAAGACAGCAAAATGGGAAGCTCCTACCACCCCACCCCACCCCACCCCCGGCACAGCACAGGGGGACGTGAGGGCAGCGGAGCTGCTGCTGGAAGTGGTCTGGTCTACCGCTGATGCTCGCTCAATCGCGGTAAAGAGGAGCAAAGGCTTAAACACAGATCAGGAGTTTTCTGCTAGCAAGCGGTCTGATGCCGAGACGCCAGCTTCCTCAGATGAAAAGGGACAGAGCAAGAGTGACCTAGAACGCCACTTCATTAAGAGTGAGAGAACCATGGGCTGGGCACGGTGGCTCACACTTGTAATCCCAGAACTCAGGAAGGCCAAGGCAGGAGGGTCCCTTGAGCTCAGGAGTCCCAGATGAGCCTCAGCAAGAGTGAGATCCCGTCTCTCCAAAAAATACAACAGCGAGCCCGTCCGAGGGGCAGGTGCCTGTAGTCTCAGCCTGGGGAGGAGGAGGCAGGAGGGTGCACTCTACCCAGGGCGACAGAATGAGACTGTGTCTCAAAAAAATACAATAAAAGAGTCAGAAAACCCCAGACCCCACCAAGCCATGGCTGTTCTCCCAACCCTCTGACTTTTCAGAGAAGTAGGAATCAGTAACAGAGTCCCTCTGTCCATCCGCTGTTACTTTGTACACATAACTATGCTTAAATTAACTGCATGCTAAGCTTTACATTTCTCTCCAATCCAAATGGGGGTTTGGTCATTCTCTGACTGAAGTAAATGCTGGCTTCGTAAAAGCAAAAGTGACCGCCTCCAGGAATTTTGTAGGATGTGACAGTCTGGGGAATCTTGAGAATAACTGCAGAGCCGAGAGTCCGAGGTGCCAAGTGAGGTCACGGCCTGCTCGGCAGACACCACTTATGTTCTATTTCCCTTTGCGTTGTGGTCCGTGTCACACACCCCAGACTTGCATAACAGAGAACTGCAAATGGCACCTTTAGCTGGCTCAAAGCCTGCACACGCTCTGCTGTGTCACAGTGTCATGATACACGGCTATTGACACGCGCTACTCACCTGTTTCACTTGAATGAACAAATACACACGTGGATGTGAGAAGATGATCTCATACCAAAAACAAACAAAATAAGAGGAATCTGTTACAACATGTAGAGTTCCTCATTACAAAAGCTTGAAACTACTGGTCAAACACAAGCTGTCCAGCAATGACACAGCAATACTCTCCCTTACAGGACAACTCCGTAGAAAAGAAGCACTTTCCATGTCTTAGAAGTGGCCCGCACAGCCGCACAGGACAGAGGACGATTTTCCTACACAAACACTCCTGAAACCCCTGCTGCTGTTGCTTGTGGCACTGCCCGTCTCGTCTTCACTCCCTACAAGCCCAGCACTGGAGGCATGTGGCTGTTTATGTGTCCAGAATGGGGTGGCCCGCAGGCTGGTGACGCTGACTCGGGCCTTCTGTTCTGCCATCGCTGGTAGTTACTTTTCAACCATCCTCACTCTTCAACCTTCACAATGCAAACCTCAGAGTCACCCTGCCAGAAACCAACCCAAAGAATTCCCACACACCGCTAGAGACCCAAACAAAACAGCAGATGAAGAATTCCAGGGCGTCTGCTGTGGAACTTGCTGGCTCACCAGCACAAGTGGGCGTCAGGCTGGCCGCTGCCGGCCCTCAGGACAGATGTGGCTGACTGGTCCGGGGCTGTCTTCTGCCTGGGTTTCACGTGATCCCTCAGCTCCTGCAGCCCACTGGGTCAAGTGTCTCTCCTAAACTTTCACATAAGCCTCCGCCTCCTTCCCACAGCCCCCGGATCCCCGGCCAGCCTGGCCCGACTGGATTATGCCCATCCTTTCTCCCAAGCCTTCTCCTCTCCCCTCTGCCATGCCCATCTCCCTGTCCTTCCCCAGAGCCCAACCTACGTCCAGCCCTTACCGGGTAACTTTATCCAAGTGCACAGCTTCCCTCTGCACGGATCTCTGAGACTTCGTACACTACCTGGCCCACAGAGTGCCAAGGCTGTTTCTCAGGCTGCTTCACATGCAATGTCTTATATTGTACCTGGGTTACAAGTCATCGTCCTAGAATTCCTTATATGTCATGCACACATACTTACTATGTGTGCATGACATATAATATACACCCTCCACCTCGACCAGCGTACTACTTAAAACCAAACAGCTGCCCACATTTTCCACCATCACATGTAGACTAATTCTAGAACTCTACTACTTGGAGATTCTGCTATAATTTGAAAATGCAAATAACCTATAATGTTCCTAAGCATGGAATTGGAGAGCCTATTGATTAACACCGCTGTGGATGCTTCCCCTGCACCTGTCCAGTATCACCTCTGTTTATCTGATTCCTTCCCTCCTTCCTGCCACAGCTTGCTGACTCCAGCAAAGAATCAGAACAACCTGGGCAGGAAAGCAGCTCCTTGTCTGGAAGGCAGGGGAACACCAGCCACTCTTCTTGTACCCAGCCTCTCTGTGTGCGTATGGTGACAGGCACACACGCGCACACATACACACGTGCACCCTTATAGCTCATCACATACTTACTATGTGTGTGTGACATATTAATATACACACATCATAACATGTACACCAGGGTAAGTATGTGCTTGTAAGATGTGGTGTATGTGTGTGAGCCTAAAACTTATGACATCCGTGTGCGTATAAAACATGGGATATGTATGTATTGATTTATTTCTTTACTTAGTTGCTAAATGTTTGTTAAATGACCAGCATAGAATATCAACACTGGGGAAAGAAAATTCAGAAATGCCCAGCCTCACCCTGTGTTCTGTCGATGGGGAAAATCAGACTTAGGGAATTAATTTTTTCGAGACTATACTTGGTGGAAACCAAGGTTTGAGATATCAATTTTGGTTTTTTGTTTTTGTTTTTTTGCAATTTTTGGCCAGGGATAGGTTTGAACCCATCACCTACTCCTTTGAGCCACAGGCGCCGCCCACAGATATGCAGATATCAAATTTTTTCATAAATTCCCCCAGGAAAACAGCATAAAGCTGTCCACTTGGACAGAAGGAGACGAGCTGGACAAGGTGCTGACAGAGGAGACTCCCAGCAGAGGCCCAGAGACCCTACCTGAAGCCGCTCAGGTCAGCCCTGCTCACCGTGGCCTGAGCCCTCTGCACACAGACCTCAAGGATAAAAATTCAGATTCCTCGAGACCTCTCAGAGCTACCTAATCTGACTCCCTGAGCAGGACCCAGGGGTCTGCACTTCTCCAGGCTCTAAGACAGTTCTCTGCACATCACAGTCTGAGGACTGCTGGCTGCATCCTCCACCAAGCTGGCAGTAGCACAGGGTATAAAACCGAGGTAGAGGCTGGTGGACTTGCAATCCCCATCACCAAGGAGCTAACGAGAGGAGAATCCAAAGAGGGCCACTGGTCATCAGGCTTAACCAAGAAATCCAATTTTCTTCACTTATTTTGTATTCAGAAAAGCACTTCTCAGCTAAGTGCCCAAGACTCTCCACCAAGTAAATAGTTCTCTCTTAGAAATATCCAAGCTTTGCCCACAGCATAAAAAAAACAGAGGGCAGCGCCTGTGGCTCAAAGGAGTAGGGTGCTGGCCCCATATGCCAGAGGTGGCGGGTTCAAACCCAGCCCTGGCCAAAAACTGCAAAAAAGAAACAGAGGCACATGTGGCTTTCTGGAAACTCCCAATCTTCTACGCCTACCTATAGCTGTGACAGCCTCCTTCCCCGTCTTTTTTTTTTTTTTTTTTCCTGTTAGGCCCCATTTCTCTTCCCTAAAGCAATGGTTGTCTAAATGCATCCCTGGACCAGCAGCATTAGCATCACTACAGCCCAGATTCTTAGGCCCCACCGCAGATCTGCAGAACCAGAAATCCCAGGGGCGGGGCCCAGCACCCTATGATTTAAGTGGCCCTCCAGGTGACTCTGATGCGGGCTAAATTTGGAAACCACAGAGCTAAAGGAGCCCGTCTGCAGCATGATCATCCTGGGCTTGGAGAAACAGTGCAAGGTGGATGGCAGGCTGCACAACTGAGGCTCAGGTCATGCACACCACCGGCCCATCCACAGGCATTTCATTTATAACGAAGTTACCGTGAGCATCTAAGTTGGTGCTCTTTGAATATCAGCTGACAAACTTGCCAACATATTGAAGAACAAAGGGGGTGCAGGCCTTGTAGAGCACACAGACGTACTACAGTCTGGCCTTAAAGGCTGGATCTATATTCTATAGGTAACGGGGGGGGGGGGGGGCCGGGTTGGACCAGTCTAATTTAGCAAAAGAGTTTATTTTAAATGAATTGGTTGATTTCAATCCTGCAACCAGCTTCTTTCAAGTTAGCAGTTGTCTGAATGATATGGTGGAATTTCTGTCCCAGACAGACTCATGTGGCTGTGCCTGGAATCAGTGATTAAGGAAATGCTTACTGGTATCTGCCCATCATGAAATTATTACTATTAATTAAAAGCTTAAAGGAAAACAAAGCTTAGTCCTGTCTACTAATGGATATAAGGATTCCAGTTCTACAAATTACCTTTCGAAACCAAAAATGCACAAGGAAGTGAAGTGTATGTGGAAAATCCATCTCTAAAAGCATACTACCCACCAACAGCTACCTAATTTAGCAGAATATATTACCTCTATGCTTCATAAATCTTAATTAAAGCCGTTAGTTTTCCTATTATATGATCGAGAAATGCCCCATTAATGTTAAACAGTTTCTACAAGTAATTATACACGTATACACTTCAAAATTGCTTCGCATATACTGGAAACGTTGTCTACTAAATCAAAAACTTACAGAATTTCATTAATGCAAGATTTTTTTTTATCTCCCAAAAGTCAAATGTGTCCCAGAGGAACCAGTAGACTCAATGTTGGCTTCTTATAATACAATTTAATGCTCACAAACACAACTAAAGTATTTAAACATTTACAGGGGTTGTCATAAACGCTTTTCTTATTTCTGATCAAATTCAACCTTACACTTAATACAGTTAACTGTAGTTATTTAATTTAAAAACTTGAGATTCCAACCTCAAAAATTTATAACAATATAAATGCAGTTACTTGGCCATGGGCTACGTATAGCACGGGGACTCCATTCTTCAATATAAAACACAAATGCCAAACCAGAGAGGGGATATTTTTAAAAGCAGACATTATTTTAAATAACCTTTGGCACATTGAAGGAAAAATGTCTTCAAATGCAAAAATGGAACTTTTTTATTCATATAGTTTTTCCAATCAATCATGAACACACCAGTAATGAGCATAAAGATAATTTTTTGCATCTATCTTTCTGTTTGTTCTGAGAAATAAAACAGGATCAACCAATAAACTAGCTAATTGAAAATATGTTATCAGGGTATTATAGACATCCTAACTAAATAAACTGAATGGAAAACTTCATTGACAACTTCTCCAATTTCTCAAAACATACTTTACTTCATTGAAGCTACTTTAATTCATTGAAATCTTACTTGTAACTCTGTAACATTCTGCTTCTGAGAGATGAGCAAATTTAGCCCACTGACCTCAGAAGAAAACATTTCAATATAAACTGTTGTGCCTAGTGCTTCCCACCCTGGGTGCACCCATAGGCTCACCCACAGAACACCAAACGGGAGAGCAGACAGCTGCGTCTGGGCGGTGATGGATAACCCTTAATCCAGCAAATGTAATATCTCTCAGGGCTGGGAGTACATTATTAATTGAAATCCTTGTTTAGTAGACCACTATACAATTGCATCTTTACCTGGGAAACTATCTTCAGTGGAATTCATAATGGGTAAAGGGTCCCCCAAATGCACGAGAAGGGAATCTGTTTTGATAACAAGTGACTGTGTCGCAATGTACCCATCACAGAAACACCGAATCCTTGCTCCCAGGGCCCTGCATTGCCCGAAAACAGATGCAAGTGGATGCAAGTGGATATTACCTCTCCCCGTGTGGCACAGAAACAAGTAAAATGGCATTTGATAGAAAATTAAAATCTAAAACTATTAAAGACAAAAAAGACTATTAAATAGAATTAGTGTTTCCACTTAGCAACAAATGTAGGTGACCACAGTATATTCTGATAGTCAACATAAGCTTTGCAATATGAATTTCTTATAGTTACACAGACTTCAATTGTAGTAAAATACCTCTTCATTTATGACTCCATTTTACAAATATAAATTGGCCTAGTCAAACACACGACTATTTTTTCTTATCCAGTAGAGCATATCAAATCATACCAGTTTAAAAATAAAAAGTTTCCTAGTAGAATTAAAGTTTGGGGGGAAGTTGGAAGTTTGTCTGGTGTGGGGAGAGGGCAGGAGGTGGAAAGGCATTTCCAAGGCAGAGTAGAGGAAAGATTCACTGTCTCAGTGAACTTCACCCTGACGTGGCGAAGTGATAGCCCGCAAAACCTCAGTCCAATCAAAGTGTGAGACGAATCACAAAATAGAAGACAGAGGTACTTTAGACGACACTCCACACAAGTTTTTTAAAAATAGGCACAGTAATAATCCAACCTACTGATAAACTAGATAAAGAACAGGGCAGGACCTTAAAAGACACCAGTGACGGTGCAGGGTAGGAAGCGTGGAAAGTGAGGACATGGACTTCTGAGGCTTTTCCTGCAAGTGCTTAGCTTGTGGGAAGAGTCCAGTGTTACCCAACAGAAGCGTCTTTGTGCAGCTAGCCGCAGGGAGGTGAGGAAAGCCCAGCCTGGGCCCTGGACCCGCAGAGATAGGATGCCAGGACTGCTGGATGGAGACCACCACAGCAACCACCTGCCCCAGTGGGCACACCTGAGTCGTCTTTAAAGAGTCACATTCAGAAAACATTATAGGCAGATATACAGACCGCAATTTCAAATCACATCAGTAGCCTTAGACGAGGTCCTCAGACGTTTGGCCACTTTGAGGGATTAAGCACCTCATGAACCTCCAGGGGCTCTGACTCCGAGCTCCTGGTGAAGCTCAGAACAGCCCGTAAGGCTGTGTCTACAACACCCAACACCCTGAAGTTCCAGTCCTTGAAGAAGAAATAGGAGCCTGTCATTGAAGGAAGCTGATGTCACACAGAGAGAGAGGCTGGCAATTTAGAGAAATACATATTTAACATGGATGGTGACCCACTATTTATCCAAATCCAGGATATCTGCCCAAAAACCTAGGCTGGAAATCAAGCAAACTCATCAGATAATTAGCATTTCCAGCTTTAGGAAGAGTTTTCCAAGCTCTTGCCCCTGCAGGAAGCCATAAATAAGAGAAAAACACACACCACTAACCTTTCCGGACCATCAAAATATAATTGCCTCACTGGTTTCACTGGATAAAAATATTAGAAGGGGGCAAAGAGCTTATTTTTCTTCTTCACCAGTTCTAATTGACCTGCTACCAATCTGAAAATAATTTAAGTGTTTAAAAGTATCTAATGAATAAGCAACAGCCTTAAAAATTAGATGCTAATTTAAAATTAGCATTAGATGCAATTTTATCTGAAATGGCATCGTCTCAGTTATAATTTCCATCATATAAAATAGACATCAAGCTATAATCCCAGCTGAAAATTTCTCAAAATATAGACATGTAATCATGTGCATAAAACACATGAAAAAGTTTCAACCTCATTCAAGAACCAGATGAAATAGGTAGGGAAAGAGGCTGGGGAGGGAATTAAATGCAAGAAGCTGATGGATGTGTTACTGAGTTCAATGTAAGCATTTCACATTGTATATTGAAGCAGTCCCCTGATTCCATAAATGCATCAATGTACAAAGTTACGATTTAAATAAATTTATTTATTTATTTTTATAAATAAGAAAAAAGGAAAACAAATTAAGATTTGACCTAAAATCATAGCAAATTACAAGCAAAAACAGCAGAGAAAATCAAGAATTAGTTAACTGCAGCTTTCTGAACTTTTCCTTTTTCTGTTTTTTTTTTTTAATGGCACAGGATCTGGCTCTGTTGCCTGGGCTAGAGTGCAGTGGTGTCATCACAGCTCACAGCAAACTTAAACTCCAGGACTGAAATTAAAAATAAATAAATAAACCATAATATGATGTTCATCTGGAAAAAAAATAAATAAAATGCAAGAAGACGGCAGAGCACAGCCTTCCAGTGACCATTTTTTGTGGTGCTAACGTCTGTGGTGCCAGAGGCAGAAGCCTGGTTTTGAATTCCAACTTCTACCTTGAACTGGCCATGAGGTCCTCAGTTTTAGATCCTTCATTCACAAAAGGAGGCAACGAGATTCTTCATCCAAGTATAGTATGAAAAGCAGTTTGTACAGTGGCCAGTGCGTAATGAATTCTTGATAGGGATCGTGTATCGATGTTGTTATTATTGAGAGTTAATAGAGCAGGTCAACCAGCAAAGAGAGGGTCTTAACAACAGAGGAGACAAAAGTAGATCCGAGGGAGGCCGGGGAGGAAGCAGGAGGCAGGCGTCAGAAGTGTGAGGGCCAGGGAGGAGAGAGTGACTTTGATCTTGGGCAAATGTGGTATGTGCTGCCTGGTAAAGCCACGGTTGAGGTGTATGTCACTTCACAAATGAGGCGCTTCACGTCCCTGCATTTGACTTGCCCCAGTGGGAATGGACGTATCATTCACTCCTGGTCTGCTGCCATCATCGGGGGTCTTGACAAGGTTGTTAAACCTGGTCACTGCACATCAATGTGACTTTACCAAAATGAAACCCAAGTGAGCTACGGATGATGGTGAGAGCTCCATGTGCTGCAAGGGGAGCCACGGTTGGTGTGTCCACTTCCACCCACAGTTAAAGCATTAACTGCTCATGAAAACATACACAGTGAGACCATGACTGTGTCTCTGCCTCTTAAACAAGAGCAGGCTGGCTCCCCGCCTGAGCTTGGGGGATGCCCCCTCACTCCTGCAATCCACTCTCCAGGTGAGAAGGGCGAGGAGTGGCTCAGATGATGAAAGGCCGTATGACGCCTAGAGTAACCATTTGCAAAATGGAAGAAAAGAAAGAATCAAATGCACTCCACACCACAACATTGCAAATATGTCGATCAATTCCTGGAACATTCAAACAGAAGCTCAGGAGTTTCCAAGCTTCCATATCTTTACTATTTTTTGTCTTACAGACGTAGGATCTTGCCACCTAAAAGCAAGTCATAATTAACACAATGCCAATGAGAATTTGTTTATATACATATCATACTCTCTGCAGCTACCACTTGACTTATAAAAAAAAAATTAATTAAGGGCGGCACCTATGGCTCAGTGAGTAGGGCGCCGGCCACGGGCCAAATTGCGACAAAAAAATAGCTGGGCATTGTGGAGGGCACCTTTGGTCCCAGCTACTCGGGAGGCTGAGGCAGGAGAATCACTAAGTCCAAGAGCTGGAAGTTGCTGTGAGCAGTGAGGCCATGGCATTCTACTAAGGGCAATAAAGTGAGACTCTGTCTCTGAAAAAAGAAAAAAAAAATTAAGATTTGATCTAAAATCATAGTAAATTACAAGCAAAAACAGCAGAGAAAATCAAGAATTAGTTAACTGCAGCTTTCTGAACTTTTCCTTTTTTTTTTTTTCTAATGGCACAGGATCTGGCTCTGTTGCCTGGGCTAGAGTGCAGTGGTGTCATCACAGCTCACAGCAAACTTAAACTCCAGGACTGAAGCTATCCTCCTGCCTCAGCCTCCCGAGTAGCAGGAACTACAGGTGTCCACCACCACACTGGCTAACTTCTTTAAATTTTTTTTTTTTTTTTGAGGCAGAGTCTCAAGCTGTTGCCCTAGCTAGAGTGCCATGGTATCACAGCTCACAGCAACCTCCAGCTCCTCGGCTCAAACGATTCTCCTGCCTCTGCCTTCCAAGTAGCTGGGACTCAGGGGCCCACCACAATGCCCGGCTGTTTTTTGGTTGCAGCCGTCATTGTTGTTTGTGGGCCTGGGCTGGATTCGAACCTGCCAGTTCAGGTGTATGTGGCTGGCACCTTAGCTGCTTGAGCCACAGGTACCGAGCCAATTTTTTAAAATTTGTTTGTAGAGACAGGATCTCACTCTTGCTCAGCCTCCTCTGAAAATCTGACCTCAAGTAGCCTTCCCACCTGGGCCCCACAAAGTGCTAGGATTACAGGCGTGAGCCACCAAGCGCAGCCCCCAAAAAAAGAGAAAGAGAATATTTAAATACATAACAGGACAGTTGGCATTTTATCTACAAATAATTCACACAAACATACTCACATATCTCTAAAATATACCGAGTATCATTTAGATGTCCAGAAACAAGACACACTGGCTACCCAGAGGCCATGATTAATTTTCTTCCTTCTACAGGAACTAGATTTGCAAAAGGCTTAGAAGTCAGTAGACTCAGACCCACTCCAGGAAACTCTGCTGGTGTTTCCATTATAAACCACATTTCAGGAGTTTACAAGTTGAATGTTTTTAAAACATATTGGGTTCATAATGAACTCATACATTCTTAAAATGTTCTTTTTTTGATCGCTTTTTAAAAGTATGGCCACTTTTGTGAACAAATCATAAACAAAATTTCAGGTGATTATTTTTGGCTGAGGTCCAAGACACAATGGCTAAATGTTTAAATAGGGTAAAAGGACTAATTATTTTCTTCATTTGGAAAGTAGAGTAGAAAGGCCAGCCTGAGAAACACTCCCCAGGACTTCCGTTTTAAAGCATTCTTTTGCAATATTTTCATTCAGTGCTTCAGGATTCTAGGACTGCAGCTAGGCTAGGAATATGCAATCCAACTTCAAAAACTCCATTTCTACGTCTGGAGATTTATGCAATAATTGCTCCAGCATTAGACGCCTCTAAAGTTATGAGTGGTCAAAACTACATGTACCATGAAAGCCGGGAAGACTCTCAGAATGGAGCTGAAAGCCAGGGGGCAGGGTACCTACACTTAGGTGCCACCACAAACCCCAAAGTCAATCCGACCTCGTAGTTTTACAAGCCTTGCCCTGTGCCAGCCCCTAGCTTAAAATAGTGCAGGGCAGAGCTTGCAGGGAACTGAGATGATGACTTGGTTAGGACTGAAAACCATTTCTTTCAAAACTGGAGGCTAAAAAAATAAAAGAATCTGTTGGTTCTGCCAAATATAAATACTCCCCACAGCGGTCCCTAACACCTTTTGGGGTTTATACAAGAGGAAGAGAGCAAAGAGGCCAGAGCCAGGGAAACCTCATTCCCACAAGGCACGGGTTGCCGGGTGTAACTCACTTGGCCTCTTCCAGGGCCAGGCTGGACGGGGCCTGCGCCAGAGGGAAGGTGCTGCCCCCGCCAGGAAGCAACCTCGACTCGGGCGGCTTTGCCGCGAACCTCTCTCACCACACCTGGCCTGGGTACAGCCTCTGAGGAAAAGGTGTTGTCACGGAGCCTCTGAACTGACAAAACTTCCCCTATTCCTGGAACTAACTTTTCATCTGCATGCCCTCTCATGAGCAAAAGACTTGGGGGAAAAGCCTGCTCCAAAAGGGAGAGTCAGACTCACTTATGTGTTTGGCCACACGAACTCTCCGCACGGCTATATGCAAAAGATACAAGTCACATTGATTAAAACCACACTGATTCCAGCGTCTAATTGATTAATATTCTACATGCAGGTTAAAGGTGAAACTCAGGCCCTGCAACAGTGCTGTAGTTATTGACTAGGGCATACTTTTCCATCTGTTTCTAATTTTATCTACGATTGGTCATTGGCCTCAAAAGGAAAATCCACCACTGATAATAAATGAATTTTACACTTTTCTATAAATACAATTCCACCTTCAAGAAGTAGAACCCACTAGTTACCCTTTAGTAACAAAGAAGAATTAGCATATTAACACATGCTAATGGCTTAAATATTGGTCTTGATCAACGAACACATGACTTCAAACAAAAAATTAGAAATGAAAATATAATATGGTTCGAATGGTAGTTGGAGTGAAACATTTATGAATCTGATGTTTGGTAGATGGCATCTTTAAACAGCGAGTGGCTACCAGCCAACTTTCCAGTGATTAAGAACCTAGAGAGGTGACTTCACCCATCAGCTAGCAAAGGAGTAACATTCCCAGATGGCCTCGACTCACCCAGAGCAAAACTACGGGACTGACATTAGAAGAGTATTGGGAATGTGGGAAAATGAGCTTTTATGCCAAAACAGTATTTATTTTTTTTTTTTACTGTTCATTTCTTTCTTGTTTTTTTTATTGTTGGGGATTCATCAAGGGTACACAGACACAGGTTACATTTGATTATTTTTGTTAGATAAGGACCCTCTTATGTTTGTGTCCTGCCCCCAAAAGGTGAACCCTATTCCTTGACACCCCCCCACGCCCTCCCGCCTTCCCTTTCTCAGCTCTTCCCATCCCCCCAAAACAGTATTTATAATATCCCTTCTCTCTGGCTTGTCAGGGACCGGATTCTTTAACCTCCTAGACCAGCCTTCTCATCCTTAGCTCCATCAACATTTTAGCCAAAACGACTCTTGCTGGGGGGGCCTGCCCGGGGCACTGCAGAAAGTTTAACAGTGACCCTGGCCTCTGCCCACTGGATGCCGACAGCTTCCCCCTCCCCACTTGTGACACCAAAAATGTCTCCAGATGTTGTCAAATGTACCCCAGGGAGAAAATCATCTCTGGTTCAGGACCCCTGACCTGCACTAAAGGAGGAGGGGATATCTTGTCAAAGGGAAAAAGTAAACAACATGCAAGTTAAATGTGAAGACCTCCCTGAGACTCGTACAGCCACGAAATTAATCCACGATATTACGATTTACAAAAAAGCTGTGTTCTGAAAGTTTCAAAACCCTCATTTGGAACTCAACACAAATCTTGCACACAGTCGTAACTTGATCGACCCATGCACTCACACATGCAGACAAATAAGAGGAGAACAGACCCACTACCCAACATATAACCCACCAGAGGAATATCTTACTGTGACACCAGTAAGTAAATATCACGAAAAACAAAAATTGAATAACTAATTACATACAGTTGTGTGCCACATAATGAGGTTTCAGCCAACAACGATTCAGTATTCAACAGAAGTCTCAGGAGAATGTCATGGGGTTGAATATCCCCGTGGCCTACTGGCAGCTTGATGACCCTGACCCTCTGTGGACGTGAGATAATGCATGCATTTCTGTCTTCGTTTTTAACCAAAAAGTTCACAAAGTTTTAAAAAGATTAAAAAATATGAAAAAGCTTGTAGAATAAGACTATAAAGAAAAGACATTTTTGTATAGCTGTACAATGTGCTCACACTTAAAACTAAGGTGGGTTCTTTAAAGAGTCCAAAGTTAAAAATGTTTAAAGTTTGCAAAGTAAAAATTGACAGTAAGCACAGGATATTGAAAAAGGAAGATGTTTTTATAAATGTAGCATCGCCTCCGTGTACAGCGTTTATAAAGTCCACAGTGGACACAGGAGTGTCCGAGGCCTCACACTCACTCACTGACTCACCCAGAGCAACTTCCAGTCCAGCAAGCTGCAGTCACAGATGCCCCATGCAATATACCACTTTGATGCTTTATACATGATTCTTACTGCACCTGTTCTATGCTCAGGTGTGTTTAGATACACAAATACTTAACCACTATGTCATAAACGCCGTCCGTAGTCAATGCACAGCCGGTGCAAAGACGTGCAACCCGAGCTGTACCATGCGGCCTGGGTGTGCAGCAGGCTACCCCGCTGGGGTCTGGGACGCGCTCGGTGCTCACACAGCAAAGTCCCCTGGGGGTGCATTTCTTGTCCCTGTATGTCGCATGTAGTAAGCGATATGTGGCTATAATAAAATAGTGTTATTAGACTGGTCAGACTGACTGTGACTCTATAGAGACCCTACGATGGGGTGGGGGTTGGCAATCAGGAGTCCTGAATCCTTTAGGGACAATGAAGTTTATACGACTGTCTTTTCCTCCAGGCAAATTCCTTTTAGAGAAAGGAGAATGATATGGCGGGCGGCAAGATGGAGCCTGCAATGCAGTTTAGATTAACTGAGTTGCTTTCTGGGTTTTGTTGTTGTTTTTTTTTCTTTGCGGTTTTTGGCCAGGGCTGGGTTTGAACCCGCCACCTCTGGCATATGGGGCCAGCGCCCTATCATTTGAGCCACAGGAACCGCCGTCAGGCTGTTCTTGAAGTCTTGAGCTCAAGCAATCCACACGACTTGGCCTCCCACAGT
>CAUYON010181886.1:0-12183 GCA_963573935.1 Arctocebus calabarensis
TCACCCAGTAAATACCAGTAAGCACCCTGACAGACTTTTCCAAATACCCTCTATGTAATGAATAAGAGTTCTAAGTTGACACTGGAGGGTGGCCTGTCCCTGGAGGCGAAGGCCTCCTGGGACAGTGACCCCATCGGAGCCCAGACTGGACTGAGGGTGCCTGGGGCAAATTCTCATGGCTCCAGCTTGTGTCATCACCCCTCAAGAGCCCCAGGTCTGCCTTATAGTGGAGCGCCAGGAGATAAAATTTCCTTTGGACACTGGAGCAACATTTTCTGTACTTCTCTCTAACCCTGGTCTTTTATCTCCCAAATCCATAACTATATAGGGGGTGCCTGGACAACCGGTTACCAAATTTTTCTCCCAGCCTTTACACTGCAATTGGGATGACTTGCTGTTCTCTCATGCCTCCCTAATCATGCCTGAAAGTCCTGCTCCCCTTTTGGGGAGGGACATACTAACTAAAACAGGAACTTTTCCCTCCTGGAGATCTATCCATGATCAAAACTTTCCCCTCTAATTCACCTTCCCTAAACCCAATTTGGCAAGTCCCCTTTCCTGTTATCTTGTCTTCTTCTACAACTGTTAAACTTATAGGAGTCGATTCCTGCATACATCGTCCAGAGTCAAATCCTGGAACCCTCCCTCTTCTATGGAGGCAGACAATGAAGACAGCCAACCACAGACCACCCACACTTGTGAGCCAAAAGAAAGTTTGAAGTTATCATTTAGGAAACAGCAAGAATAATCCTAATATGGTTTTCTTTTAGCATCACTGAATAAGTGCTTCTGACCTGACGCTGTTCTACCTTTGCTTAATACTTATTATAACTAATCAGATTTATGTTTTCCAGAAATGTCATCAAGCCACACGCAATAAAGATGGTCCCAGTCCATGAACCCCTGTATCTCTCTCCCTCCGGAGAAACCCTAATTGCCCCCTTCTATCATCGCCCGATTCAGCAGGAAGCAATTAGATCGAGTCTTCACCCTTTTTCCCTAACAGCAGTTAGAGTTTCTACTCGGAGAGGGAGAGTTGATGCAGGACATTTGGCACCCCAGCCAGCTCAGCGGAGCTGGCAGACCTGCCGCCTCCTCCTTGGCGGTGTCGGTGCTGCGGCAACCAGCTGAAGAACCAGCAGGCTGGATGACAGGCAAGTAGGGGGACCTCCATCCCCCACTGGAGGCTCCAATAGCCAAAAAGGCTGGACAACCGCTGAGGAGACACCTGTGACTTAGTCACTTAGGACTAAATGTGGACCCCCCCATTTCCTATGCCTAGGTCAATTTCATGTGAATTTCCTAGGCCTCAATTCCATGAATGAACTGTGTTCTTTCATTGATACATTCATTCACTTTGCCCTGGTGGAAGGGACTGTGTTCCTTCATTGATACATTCATTCACCTTGCCCCTGGCGGAAGGGACTGTGATCATTCGTTTCCTGATCAAGGAACCCATACACCTAAAAGCCTAAAGAGGGAGACGGGGAAAGACTGGGAGAGAAACGGAGAGAACTTTTCTCTCCCCACTTGAGTTCTCTTTTTCTACCAGAAGCTTTAGTGTTTTCTGTATTCTTTTCTGTAAATAAATTCTGTCTTACCACTGGGGGGGGGGGAAGTAAAAGAAAATGCCATGAAGGTTATGTTAAACAGTTTGATGAAAACATTTCAGATTGTATATGAAACCAGCACCTTGTACCCTTGATTGCACTAATGTACACAACTGTGATTTAACAACAACAACAAAAAATTACTGATAGCCTCTTTCCTCTAGAAAGTGTCTGTAGTGTAATGTGGGTATTAGGACTTTTAATAATAACCCAGGTAATTCTAACACACAGTCAGGATTGAGAGCACCTGCCCTATTCTGGTAAGCAGATATATTCATTTGGGGCTCCACCGACAGCTTCCATCACTTTTGCTTGGGAATCAATAAAATTGGTAAAGTCTGTTTCCTATGAATGTTTGCTCCCTCAAAAATCCCACATTTGTTTCTACTGGAGAATCACTTTTTGTAGGATCCTTCCGCTATTGATATCAATGAAACTTCCAGGTCTAGAGAGGGTTAATGAGTACCAATAATTCTGCTCTTGATATAAGGAATGCCCAATCTTTTTATAATGTATTTTTGCCATCAATAGCAGAATAGTCCTATGATTTCATTTTTCTTTGTTGTTCTTTTATTCTTTACCAAGGCTCAGATGAGTGTCTAATAGTTTAACATTTTTGTGATGGGTATGCTGAAAGCCCTGACTTTAGCAGGATACAATTCGTCCATGTAACAAAAAACACTTGTATCTCACAAATTTTTTGAAATTAAAAAAAAAAGAAGAAAAAGAAAGATTCTATTGAGTTCTGGAAAATAAAGTTGGATGACTTTCTTTTCTACCACATGTAAGCCCAGCACTGTTTGATGAATTTTCAGTATATTTTTATTCTTTCCCCTTAATTTTTAGTCCAGATATTCATCTTTTATCTTTCTGACATACATTTTTCAGATTTTTCTACAAAAATATACTCTGTATTCTTCTATACATACAGTGAGAAAGTTTGAGTCTACCAAGTACCTCTATTGTTCAACTAAATCTTGTTTAAATTCACCTCCTCAAGTTTTATAATTCTACCCAGGAAAAAGATACTGTCATTGTCACGTGAGATATATCCAACTCATGATTAGACCAGCTCTGTCATTGCCCTTCCTTCCTTCTCAGTAGTGACACATCACTTTTGTTGCAATTTCTCTTAAGGTCATAATTCCATAAATTTCTTGGGCAGTTTTCCTTAAGACATATAAAATATTGTATCTATCTGTATAGATAATGGAGAAAACCTTTGTACAGTGTGTTCTACAATAATCTTCCATGCTTTCCTTTCAAATCCATCCAAAGTTTCTGGAACCATTAATTTCACCGTCCAAACTTTAACAGCTAGTTCTCTAATTACTCTTTCCATAGACTACATGCTATTAAAATATTGCTGCTTTGGGTGATGTCAGATTAGGCTCTTCTATGAAAAATGCCTGTTTTCCTCTTTTTTATTACTTTGGATGCTGGTCTAGTAAAAATTTAAATTTTCCCTTTTTTGTGTCTTTTTGAATACATCCCATTTCTAAATTTATTTTTATTTGCTGTTAAAATTGCAAGCATTCTTCTAAGAAAATTTTCTTTTCCTCTACCTTAATTAATCTTTTACTTTTTATTGTATTTTCCTTTGTTTACCACTCCTCTTTTAATAATACGACTGAAACAAAGTTTCCAAACCACTCCAGTTATTGCTGGATTTCTTGGAAAAACATGACTCTTGAAGTCACAATATTCCAATCTCAGGATTAAATTGCCCCTTTGCCTTTGGAATTGTAATCATTTTTCTGAACTGTTTCTTTACTGCAGCTCAAAAAAGTGATATATTCTTTTTATTTGTTTATGAATAAATTATTTATCTGCTATGAGTAAAGGTATGCTTATGGTTTTGGAAATCCAAAGCCATGGCCAATATTTATGTAACTAATAAATCCAGAGCCAAGTTGAATTTTAGATAGATAAACTCCATCTCTCAGATTATTTTTAACACGTTTCTTCCTTGCACAGGAAAACAGTTCAAAAAACATAAAATAGGGACTTAATCTGGTGTAGCCTATGTGCACCACTTATTTGAACTTGCCACTGATAATTTCCCTTGCCTCAGGTCTACCTGCTTAGGAAAACAAGTGTTTGTTTCGATTCAAAGACTAACTATACTGACTACATAATAATCAAATGGAAACGACTTAACATTCAGTGACCACCTCCTCTGTTCCAAGTGTTATTATTACTTAAGTAAAGTAATTTTCATTAACACCTTATATAGCAAGTGTCATCATTATTTGATAGACATATAGACTAATAAATGTTAAAAAAAAAAAAACCCTTGTACAATCACATTGAACCAGGACCTGATGAAGCTAGGATTCAAATCCAAGAATAACAAAGAGCATACTGATAGTGCAAAGAAGAAAGTATATAAAACAAGGTGGACAGAGACCCCAGAGTGTCACATTGTCCATGAGAAAGGACAATATAAAACATTCTGAGGCTCAGTGGGATTAGATCCCTGCATGGAGCAGATTTCAACTTGAGTTTGTGACAGTAACAGCAACAGAGGCATTAAGAAAATAAAAAATGCATGCAACTTGTTAAAAAATCATCTAGGAATGGTTTCATAATTCTTAAGGAAATTCCTATTATGTGACGCTGAGCTTCCAATGGTAATTTGGAGACCCATTGTCTCCAAATGATATGTTCTAACATTAATGACCTTTTCTGTTTTGTTTTTCTTTTTTCCTCCTTTAGCTTGTTAAGTCCTGGACAAAATCTGGATTTTGATGGAGCATTTGGTTATACTAACTCTTAAAGAAAGAGATATGAGTTATGAAGGGACTTCCTTGACCTTTTTCTGTGGATGCTGTTGAAGGTACAATTCTTATTCAAGAAAGGATAATAGAGATATTCCTTATATTATTTCATACCCTCAGGGCATTGGGAATTCCAAGGGTGATTTGATTCCCCTCAGGAGCCTATAGAATAAAGATGTGTGGTGAAGGGTATTGAAGACAATATTATATTATCCTGCTATAAGCAAAGAGACAAAATGGTAATTTCCCCAACCTTTGTCTCACTTTATTTAATTTTTTCCTCTTAAAGAAAGTGTAATGAAATAAAATTAAAAAAACGATTTCTCACCTAGTAAGCTGAGTTGAAAAATAGTGATCAGATAAGTCATCTCTTTTTAATACTTACCATTTCCTAACATCTGCTTGCTTGTTATTTTAATTGTTTATGAGTAGAAATAGTAGTTACTGCTCTTAGAAGTAGATATAAATGAAAATTAAAACTAATTATGGCTTGTCCAAGATTAGAAAAAAAAAACAGACATGAAAAGTTTCATTTAGTTTTTGTAATTGGAGTACCTTCACTGGTTATTTACATGTAGATGTTATTTCTATATGTTCAGAGTCATATGGGATAAAATTACATTTTTAATACATTACATCAATAAACAACTGTAACAACCACTCAGGAGGTGATTGAGGGAGAATTAAGGGAAAGAAACTCACATATAAAGAGAATATTGTAGTATTCTTTGTTTTAAATTTAAGCAGATTCTCATTCTTACTAACAAAAGAAAGCATGATTTTATAAAAACTAGCATTGTTTTAACTTTAAAACCCTTTTTAGTTTTGAATACTTTACAGAAAGGTTGCACATACAGTACAAGAAGTTATAGTATAATCTTCACTCTGTGTTATGGGCTGAATTATGTCTCCCACAAATTCATATGTTGAAACCTTAACCCCAGTACCTCGGAACGTGACTGTATTTGGATATAGGACCTTTAAAGAGGTAATTAAGGTCATATGAGTGAGTTTTAAACCAATATGACTCGTGTCCTTATAAGGAGAGCAGATTAGGACACAGATACACAGATACGGGTACAATCAGTTGAGGACACAGAGAGGCGTCAGCCCTGTGCAAACCCAGGAGAGAGGCACCAGGAAAAAACAATCTGCTACCACCTCCATCTTTGGCTTAAGTCTCCAAAACTGTGGGAAAGTATAATTCTATTGTTTAATCAGCTGGTGTGTGGTAGTTTACTTTGACAGCCCTAGCAAATTTATGTATTTGTTTCCCCACCCCCCGTCAGCCTAACACCCTGTATTACCATGGCACATTTCAGAAACTAACATTGGTATATTACCATTAACTAAATTCCAGTGTTTGAGTTTCCCTGCTTTTATATTAATGTCCTTGTCCTGATTCAAATCAGGTACCATGTTTCAAATCAGGTACCACGTTGCTTTTACTTGTCCCGTCTCCCTGGTCTCCTCCTGTATATGTAGGTTTCTCAGTCTTTCTCTGAAAATCTGGTAGGATTTTGTTAGGGCAGAAGACATTATATTGAATATAGAAAAAAAAGGTAGAGGTGGACATGTTGCTTTCTTTCAAGAGAAGAAAATACATCAGAGTAAAAGTAAAAGTATTATTGTTGGAAAAAGGGGATTGACAAGAATGAGAATTTTATGTCTCAAAATATTCTGTAGGAAAAAGGCACATATTCTTGCAAAGTGCCTTGAAGGTGTCATACCTCTTTGAAGAGAAGAGGATTTGGACTTGTTAAAGCTAATATCCTAGCATTTACATACCTATTTCACGTGCTAGTATTCTTCAAAGCAGGTTTAATATGTTAAACATTAAATTCCAGAAAAACCCCACAAGATCTAAACTGTTATCAGTCCTGTGTAATATAGAATTTCTTAAATAGAGACCATTTTGATCTCAGGGACATTTGGAAATATTTTGATTATTAAAACTAAAGGGAAGCCTGCAATATAAAAGGAAGCCTCTCACTACAAAGAATTATCTATCCCAGAATGTCAGTGGCAGTTAGATTATGAGGAAACAGCAAAAAGAATTCAGTAACTTGCTTTGGGCTACACATCTACTGAGTGGTCAGAGTCTGTCCTGCTGCCACTCAAGTTGAAGGACACTGTAAGAGATTCAGCAGAAACAAAATACCATCAAGGTAGTGAGAATAGGGTATGCATGTGTGTGGAGGGGAAATATGATGAATTAAGTATTGGGCTATGATAAGTATTTTTCTAAAGAGCAACAGAAAATGTCTTTCATACTAACTAGACAGATATTCAGTTTAAAGTATTGTCTAGATATAATTATTAATGTTGCTTCTGAACTTGTAAAAGTGCTTTATTTAGACAAAAAAAAAATATGCAGTTACCCTAACCATAATCCAATAAGGTGTAGAATCCTGTAACCCTCTAAAATTTCTAGATGATGCCAGGCTTGAAATACAACGCTAGAGAAATTTTATAAATTAAATACCAGCAGGACATAGTTGTAAAAGGTTGTTTTATCAATAGCCAAATTATACCTTAGAATGTGTAGCATCTCTTCCAGGATCATGATGACAAAGTACATCTGGAAGCTAAATTCTTGGTTTCTTTTTCCACAGACATAAAAAGACCATTTGATTCTTTACATGTAATAAAGTTGGAGGAAGAAAAAAGAAGATAATACTGGACATACATCCTCTCTGATAGATCCCAGTAGGAGAAATTCACTTACCCACACAGAGACAGTGAATGAAAAAAAAAATGGGTCTGAGAACTACTTTAATTTATATTATCTTTAACACAGAAATATAACATCTGTACTGCACCTGAATGGAAAGCTAGCTAATGCCTGCCGGGGTTAGGAAGACTCGACTGTATTGATGTAACTCAAACTTTATGTGAACTTAAGTTTTTTTTTTTAATAATTTTATTAAATCATTATTGTGTACATTGGTGCAATCATGGGCACAATGTGCTGACTTCATATACAATCTGAAATATTTTGGTCGTACTGTTAAACATAGCCTTCACGGGCATTTTCTTAATCACTATATGAAGACATTGATATTCTACCTTTAATAAGTAGAATTATTAATTTCACCAGTACCCTGCTAAGATGCACCATTGATGTGATTAAACTTTTTTTATTAAGTGTATTTAAAAATACAGAAATGGTTGTCTCCCACCTGGTTACTGTCTGACTTAACCAAGGAGCTTAGAATCTGGTGGGTCAGGCAGAATATTAAAAACTGAAAGAATCTAATTTTAACTTGATTAATATATTTTCACATGTTCCTTATTCTCACGTACTTTACATATTACATCCACTTAGGGATCTTCCTCAATGCAGCAGTGTATAAACAGATGCCGACTTGGAAGGGTGTCAGGAGCACACAGAAGGTCGTGTGGACTACATTCAGCTAAGCGCAAAACTCAACATCCGGAGGACTTGGACTTTCATCCCAACTTTGCTATTGCCTTGCAATATGTGTGTAACTCATGGAAAAACTCCTAATCCCTTCGGGGTCCCCCAAATCATCTTTTTATGAACGGGAAACATTCTGACATCAAATGTATAGGTTGAATACAGATTGAAACAGCCTGACTCAAAATGAGTTGGGAACCTAATAAAAACAATGTAAACTTTTGTTATATTTAGGTAAAGGCACACACAATATTTAATATATCTTTAGAAATCTCATTAATATCATACTTTGCTAGGTACTATCAATCTGTGTGTTCTAGTCTTTTTTTTCAGAATCTGTGGAGAATAACTTGGAAATATGCTCTTTTCATGTTACCCTCTTGCCTGATTATATCTGCTTCTGGGTCTTCATCATGATATTAATTCTAACTCATAAATTAGTACCGTCCTATGACTACACAAAAACCGTTTCTCAATCTGACAAAAAGTCATATATATTCATTTTAGAGAAAAATAGAGGTCCAAATATAAAAATTAAATTTCCTATTATTTCCCTACTCAAATATAACCTCATGTAACATTTATATACATTGTCTCATTTCTGTGAGTACATCTATATATTTCATATACATGTATATATGAGCATATATGTAAATGTGATTGTTTGTATGTAATCAACATTTTTCTGGTTAATGTACTCTTTCATTTTCTAAAACAGACTGAACCAAATTTTTTCTATGCTATTTACATTTATAATGCTGCATCTGCCACTTCACCCTTGGTAAATTATTTCATTTTTAGTGTTGAAAAATAAGAGACCATCAATTGAGAATTTCCTCAACTTCTTCCCACCAGACCTACAAGTTTGGCAGCATCTTCAACTATCTTCTTTGTATGTCACCCAGTAACACTTGAGAATGAGTCTCTTTTTCTTTCCAGGAGCAATGGATCCAACCGCGCAGATTCTCAGGAATCTTGATGAAATAATTATTCTTCCTTTGTGGCTCATTCACACTGTCATATAACATTTTCTTGGGTATAGAGAGTGCTATTTCTCCAGATCTCATGTGTATATTTGAGTTATTCATACTCTGTAGTTGATGGCTAACAATCAATGGTTTACTGTTTTCTTTCTTCAATTCTAATTCAGTGTGTCATAACTAGATGGAACTGATCTAATCAGTTTATCCACATAAACTAGGTATAGTTGTAAACTATATTAAATGTTTGTGTATTGGAATTTTTTGTCTGAGATAAAGACCAAAAGAAAAGATATTATCAGATGGATAAAAATGCTAGTTTTATGATAAGGAAAGAAAAATAAAAAACAAGGTGGAGATTTTATCTGCATAGTATGACCAAATAGATTTGCTTAGAGTCTTGTCCAGATACCATCTTTTATTTATTTTTGTTTCTTGCCTTATTGTATAGCCTGAGACCCCCCCCAGTAAAATTTTGAATCAGTTATGACATTAAACATCTCTGTGTTTGCCCTATTGTCAGTTTGAGAGAAAAAAAATTTTTTCACTATTACTGGTAGTATTAGTTGTAGTTTTCTTTGTAAGTCCCCCCAACATTTTTTGTTAAGGTTAAAGTTCTCTTTAGTTTCTAATTTACTGGAAAAAATTTCAAGTATTTGCCAGATTTTCAGCATTATATGTATATTTAACTTTGTATTCACTTTGCTGATGATATTAAACATTTTACTTCTACAAAAGTGATAAACACAGAAGTATTTTATGATGTTTATTATTTTTACTTTAAATCAGCGGTTCTCAACCTGTGGGTTGTGACCCCTTTGTAACAAAGAAAATACATCCTGCATATCAGATATTTACATTCTGATTCATAACAATAGCAAAATTATAGTCATGAAGTAGCAACAAATATAAATTTATGGTTGGGGGTCACCACAACATGATAAAGTATATTAAAACATTGTGGCATTAGGAGGCATTAGAAAGGCTGAGAACCACAGCTTTGAATTGTCAAATATATTTTGAAAATGTAGTGGACTATTTAAAGAAAATATGGTATACATACACAATGGAATATTATTTCGGTTACAGCCATCATTGTTATTTAGTGGGCCCGGGCTGGATTCCAACCCGTCAGCTCAGGTGTACGTGGCTGGCGCCTTAGCTTCTTGAGCCACAAATGCTGAGCCTGGAATAAAGAAGTACCGCCAGATAGTAGGAATACGTTCTAGTGTTTTATAACCCTATAGGCTGACTATAACTAATAATATGTTGTGTAATTTTAAATAGCTAGTAAAATAGGTTTCCAATAGTCCCCACACAAAGTTGTGGATATAGTAACTATCCAGATTTGATGATTACACATTGCATACATGTATGGATGTACATGGATTATTATTATTATGGATTACACATTGTATACCATAAATATGTACAACTATTATGTCAAATAAAAAATAATAATTAAGTTAAAAAGTTTCAAAAAAAGTAACAACTATTTATATTTTTCCACTTTTTTGTGTGTGTATGTGGAGACAGAGTCTCACTCTATTGCACTCTGTGGAGTGCTGTGGAGTCACAGCTCACAGGAACCTCCGGATTCTCTTGCCTCAGCCTCCCAAGTAGCTGGGACTACAGGTGCCTGCCATGGCGCCCAGCTAATTTTTGATGCAGTTCGACCAGGGCCGGGTTTGAACCTGCAGCCCTTGGTGTATGGGGTTGGTGCCCTACTCGCTGTGGCTGAGCCACAGGCACTGCCCATATATTTTGCCACATTTTAACTACTTGCTGCACTCTTTACTTCTTTTTGTAGACCCAAATTTCTACCTGGTATTCTTTTAAAAATCTTTTTTAAAGATTTCTTATAATAACAATGTGGTGATGATAAGTTCCATTAACATATGTTTGCCTGAAAAAGTCTATATTTTACCTTCAAATTGAAAGAACTATTTTCACTTAATAAACAATCCTCATTTGTTTTTTAAAAAGTTATTCTACTTATGGAGCTGAACTACGGGTATATATGATCACAGAGGGGGATGTAAAGGGCTTTGGAGACTGAGGTGGAAGAGGGACCAAAACTCCCTATTTGGTTTAATGTCCACTATTTGGGGACAGGCACAATGAAAGACCTGACTGCATCATTTTACAGTTTATTCATTAAACACAAAGCCATATGGACCTTCTAAATCTATTGAAGTAAAAAAAAGCTATAAAAAATCACCATGTAGATGTTTTTCCACCGTATTTTGGCTCACATAGCTTTAAAATTTTTTTTTCCATTCCTGTGCTTTTTTTTTTCTAAAATGTCACTTGTATCTACACTTTTTTTTTTTTTTTGCAGTTTTTGGCTGGGGCTGGGTTTGAACCCACTACCTCTGGTATATGGAGCCAGCAACCTGCTCCTTTGAGCCACAGGCACCACCCTATACCCTTTTTAAGATTGTCTTTATCACTAGATTTCAGCAATTCTATTTTGATTTACTTTGATGTTGTTTTAAGTTTCCTCTGAGTGAAAAAATTTTGGTATTCCTTCAAATATTATTTAAAGTCTCATCTTTCTTCTCTCCTTCTGAAACAACAATGATAAACAACTATCTCATTTCATATACTCCATTAATTACTAATATTCTGTACATTTCATTCTCTCTCTTTCCTCATTTTAGCTAATTTCTATGACTGTCTTTACAAGGTAACTAGTCACTAGTATTTCATTCAGCAATGTCTTATCTTCTCAATTTTATCCACTGTATTTTTAATTTCACAAATAAAATAATTTACTTGTATAATTTTATTTGCATCTTTCTTATACCTTTCATTCCTCTCTGTACAGTGGTCACATTTTCTTCTACTTTTTTAAACATGTGGAAATGTTTTAACATCTTTGCTAAGTTCAATTTATACCTCATTCTTAGCTCTGACTTTTTGGTGATTTTTACCTTGATTAATGATTATAGTAAAAAGCTCCTGTACAGCTAAGAACATAGTAAGTATAGCAAGCAGACAGCCTTCAGAATGGGAGGAAATATTTGCAAGTTATGCCTCCGACAAAGGTTTAATAACCAGAATCCACAGAGAACTCAACTGTATTAGCAAGAAAAGAACAAGTGATCCCATCTCAGGGTGGGCAAAGGACTTGAAGAGAAACTTCTCCAAAGAAGATAGGCACACAGCCTACAGACACATGAAAAAATGCTCATCATCCTTACTCATCAGAGAAATGCAAATCAAAACTACTTTGAGATATCACCTAACTCCAGTAAGATTAGCCCACATGGCAAAATCCCCAAACCAGAGATGTTGGCATGGATGTGGAGAAAAGGGAACACTTCTACACTGCTGGTGGGAATGCACACTAATATGTTCCTTTTGGAAGGATGTTTGGAGAGTACTTT
>CAUYON010181897.1:0-52335 GCA_963573935.1 Arctocebus calabarensis
GAGGGAGGGAGAAAGGAAGGAAGGAAGGAAGGAAGGAAGGAAGGAAGGAAGGAAGGAAGGAAGGAAGGAAGGAAGGAAGACAGGAAGGGAGGGAGGAAGGAAGGAAGGAAGCGAGGAAGGAAGGAAGGAAGATAGGAAGGGAGGGAGGGAGGAAGGAGGGAAGACAGGAAGGGAGGGAGGAAGGAAGATAGGAAGGGAGGGAGGAAGGAAGGAAGACAGGAAGGGAGGGAGGGAGGAAGGAAGACAGGAAGACAGGGAGGGAGGAAGGAAGGAAGGATGGAAGGAAGGAAGGAAGACAGGAAGGGAGGGAGGGAGGAAGGAAGAAGGGAAGATAGGGAGGGAGGGAGGAAGGAAGGAAGGTAGGAAGGGAGGAAGGAAGGAAGATCGGAAAGGAGGAAGTAAGGAAGGAGGGAAGATAGGAAGGGAGGGAGGATGGAAGGAAGGGAGGGACCCAGCAAGCTGTCGGTTTCCATAAAGGGAGCTCTTTGAGCTTCATCTGGGAACAGTTCATTGGGGGAGCATCCAGGCCCCCGATCCCCTGCACAGTGACCACTCCTGTCTTACCAGCAGCACCAGCAGTATGAAGTCTGAGGGCAATTTCTCACTCAGGGAGCAACTTCACTGAAAGTATTCCCTTTGTTTACAACAAATGCGAAGGTTTATTACAACGTGACACTCAGGAAAGCAATATACAAGATGTGAAGTATGCAACAGCCCATTATAATTACCTTTAAATCCATGGATATTCCATAACGTAATTACAGTACAATCAGAATAAAATATTTCTATCCAGATAATTAGTTGCTGTATGTCTTCTCCTTATACCCAGCTATCATCTTTCATTCTGAGATTATAAAGAAAGACATATCAAGAAGGGCATGGCTGTCTGGTATTCAGGTCTGCCTTCCAGATCGGAATCTGCAGGTTACCATGTGATATTTATGGGCCTGCAGTGCTGCATATTGGAGGCTCAATAATTCACACTTCAGGTCTAAATCAAGATATAATTTGTTTCTTATTAAATTTTATAATGTCAGAGTTCCTGAGAATGCCTGAGTAAAAGGTGAGAGAAAAGCCATTTCCTCAAAATCAAATTATCTGATAAATAAAAAATATTATCACTACCTCTTGAACTGACGTAAGGAAATGATAGGTTATCATGGAAAAGTTTTTAAAATAGGAAATGGGATGAGCTGATAAAATCAATGATTTATTTTTAATATTCTCAAAGAGTTTGGGGATGGGTAGAGGAAAACATTTTAAAATTATTTTTATATAACATTTTTAGAGGAAAAAAAGAAAATTTGTCCATTAAGATGCTAACTTTCAACTTCTTTTGCCACATGGTTGTAAAAAAAGGACATTAAGGGACCTGCCCCCAATCTTTATCCTCACGTGTGCTGTCTAAATGACCCTGTGTGGCAGCAGTCAGGTAATGTGGGAAAAGCAATTTGAAAATGAATACCAGTACCTAAAAGCTAAGTAATGCTATTAAGTGAATTTATAATAAGATATAATAAGGCCACTCTATAAAATTTCCTGACAGATAGAGACTCTGGCAAGATGGAAACTGGGCCATTTCTAACTAGGAATTCCGATTATTACTTTTCAGTCTTTTACTTTATGGGTCATGTGACATAATACCCTACTTTAAACTTTCTTTGATGTTCTCTTATTTGAGGGAGTATATTTTCAATTGTGTTGCTTATTTTCAGGTTGGTGTCCCATTCCAAGACCACCATAGAGCTCCCTATATTCTGAATAACCACAGGAAAGATAAGAAAAACTAACCATTATCTATTTCCGTCTTTAAAAATCAAAATGCATTTTTTAAAGATTAAAATTCAGCACTGCTGAGTGTATTCAGAAGCTAGCAATGCAAATACTGTAATGACTTTTCAAAATACCAAGTAGACCCTTCACGGTGCTACAGAGCAAGCTGGGGGAAGAGGGGCCTTTCTGCAGACCTTGGCTGCGGTTCAGTGCTGATTCCATCGGCCTTAAACACAGGGAGAGCCCTGCAGAAAAGGCCGCAGGCCGGGCCGCTCAGTGGTGCGGCTCCCCCGCGTCGGCAGGGCTGATTTAGATGCGAGGAAGTGGAGCGAGGTACAAGCAAGCACTCAAGCGGACTCTTCTTCCAAACTCAGTCCCTATCAATTAAGAAGACTCCCTGAGGAACACAGCCTGCTGTCTGCACTCTGAATTCTCTGCCAACTGCTCCATTAATTAGTACAGCAATTAGTGATTTTGCTGTCACCTCAAACTGTTTTGTATCTTTCCTGAGCCCTGCTCCAACACAAAGAGAACACCTTTCAACACAACAAAAAAACAATGGTTTATGTTGCTAGAAATGTTTACTCGCTCTCTTAATATCTGCATTTCCTGAGTACGGTTTTAAGGTTTCCAGTGTTATTGTCTATATGAGACAGCAATTATAAAAGAAGAATATTTTCTGAGATACAAGACATTTATGTGTCTCCACTATTGCCCAAAATCCCTGTAATTACTTTACAGGCATTTCAGAACATAATTATTTTCCCATTAAAATATAACACAGGGCCACTCAGACAAGATGAAAACATTTTCTCCTTCAAAGTTTTCCATAAGAAATCTGAACTTTATCTCAAAACAGGATGTGAATGAACACTTGTGTCTGAAACGAAGCTTTTCCTTTGACATTTCAGTTTGACAGATATTTTATCCTCAGCTTCAGTAAAAACCAGTACCATACTTGCTCATGTTTTTCTTTCCTTCCCCAGTTGTATGTTCCCTCCTCACACTGAGAAGAAAATCACTAGAGGCATTTCCTGAGGCGATCTCAGAGCACCAATTTATTTTTTGAGGATGGAAAGAGCATCGGATGAAAGCAGCGCTGGTCCTCCTGCTGACGGGGTGTCCTGAGGATGAGGAGCGTGCTCCGCAACCACCACAAACCCCACTGGATGATCTCGACTCCATCCTGCCTCCCAGGCTTTCCCACCCTCTCTATTTCAGCCTCCCGCCCTTTTTTTCATATCAAAATATATGCAACTAAGCTTCAAATGACAACAACAAAAAGGTATATTTAAGCTTGAATCTTGGTTGCTAAATGTAAGAAAAGGCACTTGTTCTTTGGTTAGGACTGCAGGAACTCAGCTGCAAACTTAAAACCTGAAAACAGAGAAAACCTTATATAGGTACCCCATCTTTATATACGTGGATCATTACAAAAGTTTTCAGAAACACAAAAATCAAGAAACATAAAAGCCACACAAATGGAAACAAAGGAAGCTCTCCCATCAACACCCATAAGCCACAGCAGCTGAAACTCACATGGGTGAATCAGAATGGACGCGATTAACTTTGTTTCTTAAAAGGGAAATAATGGACCACAACACAGTCTGTCTCAAAACTTTCATAGTGACCCACGTAAATAAACTCTTTTGCTTCTTTTTTAATAATCTTCTCTACTACTGCATTTTCCTCAACATCCATTCATGAAATATTAAACCAAACAAGATTTTTAAATATATTTTTCTCACCCCAACTACTGTCTTTTAACTATAAATAACCCGTTTTATTTTTTAAGAAAGGAATTATACAAATACTAAGCATCATTTAATTTCATTCGAAATATTTTTCAGTAGTATTTACCCAATAACTTATGTAACACTGTCAAAGCCAAATTGCAAAATGGCTTCTTTTCACCATTAAAACATAAAATCCCATAGAAGAAAATAATCGGGATTATTACTTATAGACATAGGTGATGTCTTTTTAAAAAGGAAGAAAAATCAATGTGATGTAATTCTTTCACGTAAGTTCACATAGATTCCCTATGTTGACATCTTCCAATGTTACAAAACAGCTCAGTTGCTCAGCACAAAATAAATAAGCTCAACATGCACTCACTCCAGCATCCCTTGGTAAATAAATTTTCTAGGGTCCCCTACAATAATTATCACAGAGTTTCTAGTACACAAAGTTCTGTGCAAAGGGGCACTCAGCAAATCTCAATGAATGACTGTTGGATTTTGAGTGCTTCACAGTGGACATAATAACAACAACAAAAAAAAAACCTTGAAGTTATCTTTCATTTATTTATTTATTTGAGACAGTCTCATTTTGTCAGCCTTGGTAGAGTGCTGTGGCATCACAGCTCACAGCAACATCCAACTCTTGGGCTTAAGTGATTCTCTTGCCTCTGCCTCCCAAGTAGCTGGGACTACAGGTGCCCGCCACAACGCTCAGCTTTTTTGTTGTTGTTGTTGCTGTTTTAGCTGGCTGGGGCTGAGTTCAAACCCGCCTCCCTTGGTATATGGGGCCAGGGCCCAACCCACTGAACCATAGGCACTGCCCTTGAACTTATTATTTTTAAAATCTTCTTAGTTAATCAGCATATTAGAAGTCAAGGTTCTTAGGGTTGATCTACACAACAGGATTCAATCGACCCACATCAGTGATTATTCTGTCCCTGTTTCATAACAGTTACGTCACAAATGTTTTCTGGGTAAATGTCACACAGAGGCTCCTGTACTTACAATAGGTGAAAGATGGTTAAAGTGACTAAAAGATCTCAATGGAAGAAAGAGGCTGCCTGATCAACCAATCTTTCTTGCATCCTCATTCTTTAACAAGCAGCAATCTGGGTTTCTGATTCCAGCCTGGATGAGTAATAAGGACCAGATTTACCATGACTAGAAACAACTAGAAAACTGGACAATATGAGAGGAACAGATGAGGTAAGCCCTGTAACTGCTGCAACTTTCTGGGAGGAAATGTCCAAACTGCAGCCCAGAGAGGAGGAGCCGCCTGAGTGGGGGAGAGGAAGATGGTGAGGCAGATAGAAAGTGGAGGGCTGAGTTCTGGGGGAAGAAAGAGGAGTGGGGGAGGGACCCTAAAAAATTACAATAGAAAAGTTTCCGAGTTTAAAACTACAGATCCAAATATCAAGAATCACAATGAATTCTCAGCTGTCTGCACCGGGTCTGTCCAATTTTCTTCAGGACCCTTTGATGTTTCACAGCCAAAATCATCTGGCAGTGTCCCCTTTCATTTCCTGGACACTCAGGCCCTTGTTGGGTCCTGGCCAGGCCTCTCTGCCATCACCCTGCCTGGAGACATCAGTGCTCCTGTTGACCAGGCCGGCTCCTTCTCCCCGCCCATCCACCACCCACCCTCGAAGCTTTTTCTCATGGCTATCCTTGCTTAAGAATGACTATAGGAGACAAAATCTTACTTGTAAAACCTAGTAGTTGATTTTCAGTACCCTTGTGCAACATTCTAATAAGTTCCTTTATGTTAATCGTCATTAATCTTTAATTCTTTTTCAGATGTTACATTTTTTCAGGGTTGAGTCTATATTTAATCTTTCTTTTACATTCTCAAATTCTTAAGACAGTTTCAAAGCACATAAAAAAATCAATAAGTAATTGTTGATTGACTGACACATCAAGTACATAATTCAAATAAACTGAGCACAGTAAATATGTGTGTTATGTCTCTGCGTATATGTCTTTCACCTATTCTTCCAAAGATTACCCACTTGATTATAATACATTTTTATTCAAAGAGCTAGGAAATATTTGATCCAAGTGACATAGCAAAGATCATTAATTTTCTTTCTTTTTTTTAGTTTTTGGCTGGGGCTGGGTTTGAACTGCCACCTCCGGCATATGGGGCCAGTGCCCTACTCCTTGGAGCACAGGCGCCCCCCAAGATCATTAACTTTTTACATACATACATCTATATAATTTTTCTGCAGCCAGTTTCCTGATTTGTAGAGATTTTAGGCCAGACTCTGCAGTTGAATTCTTTGGTTCATAAACATGAATCTCTACTACTAATATTAAATTCCTACATTCTTTTTTTTAGTAGATGAGGGAATCAAAAATCAGAATATGATAGCGGCAGGATGAGTAGCAAATCCACCTGGGCTTCCTGAATGATCCTTGTCCTGTAACTTAAGCCACAAACACTAACAGGTTATTTCACCAGCTGGGCTGCTTTTTAAGAGGCTTAAATAAAATTGGGGCAGAGTTGACAGTAAGAACTCTTCATTCTCTCCCTGAACATGAAGAACGTATTTAACTATTATTCATCATCAGAAAAAAAAATCTCAATTTTAAAACCTGACTTATTATTTTCCAACATTTTCAGAAACAGCTTTTTCTAGGCTGCTTCTCTGTATCTGTCCATATTAGTTGAAAATTATGGGCCTTATATAATACACTAAACTTCAGAGAACCCAGCAGGAGTAGATTTCAAGAGCTATTACTTTATTATGATAGTCTAGTCTTTGTTTTATGAATCCAAAGAATAAGTGAATATAAATATAAATAAAAGAATACAGTGCCTTTGGGGAAGCAGCTGTGATAGCTACATTTAGTTTATTTCCAATACTGTGATTCTTACTTCAGTGTTATGAAATCTTACCCCATTGATTGTGACCCTGTCACACCAAGGAGACAACCAAAAATTACTGTATTTAGTTTTCCATAGTTAATATTATGGCAGAATTAAAAGATGGATGTCACTGACTCAGGGGTTTGTGACATTCTGCTGACAGACGTGGACACTACACACATGGGTATCCTCACAGCAATGTTTTGCTCCCAAATAGTTTTTCTCTTAAAAACAAAAGATATATAAAAGGTACCAAAGACTTGTAGTAATATCCTACATGAAGAATGCACAATTCTTCATGTAGGATATTACTATTATGGACACACATTAAAGAATTAGCTGCAACCTTCTAAAATTCAAAGAGGGTTAAATTACCGTAAAATCCTATAGTTGAGTCCATTTTGACTCATAGTTGAACCATATTAGGAGCAGACCAATAACATTAAGTTCATTACATTTTATTAACATCAATGGCATTTTTAATTTTCATTCATTTCAGTGGGCATTCTTTAATATAGCAATTTAGAAGTGAGGAAGTGAACATAGTTGTTAGTATTGAGACCAAAGGAGATACTGCACATTTGCATATTGAATCACCAGATATAAATTTTGTAAAATTAAGGTATATGACTAAACTAGTTAATTCGTTGGTGACTAGGTTTTAAGAAAATTCTGCTTTTCCATAAATACTGGTTTATAACATTATCCATGACACATAGAACAGCAAGTACTTTAGAGAAATTCAGTCATTATATTAAATAATAGGAAGAAAAGAAAATTCAGATGATACCATTTTGAAGGCAGTCAAACTAATCCATTTCCCACGAGACCATAAAGAAAACAAAGCAGAGGTTTTGAGGGAATTCGCTAAATTATCTGAGTGAGCAGTCCTAAATGAGACTAGATAAGAACAGTTAGATCAGAGTTGGGTTGAAGCTAGATGGATTCTATGACAATTTTATCCCTTCTCTTGAGATTACTTGAGTACAAAGGTCACCTGAATTAATTGTGTAAGGTATAAATTTCAGAAGGATAAAAGGAAGAAAGAATTCCTGCCGGTGTTCAAGAGTCCAGGTGGAAACTTGCAGAGAACCAATTATTGGTTTCTTGACTTAAATAGTTTGTGTGAAATATTTTCATCAAAGAATATAAATGTAGAAGTCATAGGTGAGAGTTTTTCCTCATTACTGTTAGAAATACAGTACCTTGCCTGACCCAATTTTCATGATGAAGTTTATGCTGTAATACGTGGCAACATTTGTGACACCCGGAGACCAGCTCTGCCCAGCTAATGGTCATGGCGGCTCCTCCGTCTCCACACGCACTCACAGGCCGTTCAAACAGGGAAATCAAGGCTGCTGTGAAAGCGATGGCTTGAACCTTTCGAGAGACATTCAGAGAAAAATATGAGCAGGACAATTGCTTCAAGAAGAGTCTATGTTCTTTTGTTTAATAAAGGATAGAAATTGAATGAATAAGAGTTTCTTCAATACTACTTAAAGGATGCAGGCAGTTATATTAAAAAACAAAACATCTGTGAAGTCAATGATGCAATTACCCAGGATGGTCTATCCTTTGCCTTTAAGATATACTTACTATAATTAAAAATGGTAAGAATGAAAAGCCTTCATAATTACATAAGGAAATCCTTCAAATTATCCAACTTAAGAGGTCACAGGAATACTCCAGTGTGAACAAGTGATAAATTTTCATAGGTCAGTCGGAATTTGATAGGGAGACAGAAATGTAGCATCCAATGTCTACAATGTAGCATCATAGCATCCAATGTCTAAGTTTCAGTGCTGTCCTCCCTAATGCATTTACCCCTTCATCTCATGACACAGGAAATAGAAATTCCCTAGGAGGCCTATACTGAGAAAGGCAAAATGTCATGATAGAAAATCAGAAGAACAAAGGTGAAGACTTATGAGAGATGAACTTAGATATTTAAAATAAAACATTTAATATTCGTATCTAATAGATTGAGTATCCTATAGTAAAAAAAGTTAGCAAGATTTTTTTTCTAAATTAAGAAAATGAGACTATCTACAGACCCAAAACCACACATCCTGATGAATATTTGTTTTTATAAGCAAGAAGAAGAATTGTGACCTAATTAATCTCTTCCATGTATGACCTTACAAGCTATAATGCAGTTAAACAATAAGGTCACAGTGATTGCATTTTAGTTTCTATTTTGAACTATAGTTTAATGATTAACTCCATACTGTTCAATCTTATCCTTTCTTCACTTACCTTTCCAGTTATATCCCCAAAAGAAAGAATCGATTCATTGGCATCAAGAGGGTCATACCAATAATCCAGGCAAATTGGTGTTGCTTTCAGGCCTTGGAGTTTGTATTGACAAGAAAATTCTTCTTTGGACAGCAGATCATAGAAACCAATCTCTTCACTTGTAAAAGCCACTGCTATCTGAAGTAGCAGAGTATAAAATCAGAATGTATTTCTGATAGGTTTAGGGAGATTAATATGCAAATCAGACACAAGAATCTCATTGCCAAGTCAGACTTTGTTCCCTGAGGGTCCTTAACAGTATTATAGAAGTATATAGCACAGTGGCACAAATCTACTTCATACTCACTCTGGACTGTGGCCAAAAAAAAGCTTTTCTCACTAGAGGCAATTGAACATCCTTCCCTTCCTATCCCACTGCACACACCCCCAATAGCCTCCATCCCTTGGAGTCTAGACCACTAACCACCAGAAAGACTGAGACGCAGAGAGATACAGCATCCTCTGGTCATACCAGAGACTTTATAAACCCTGCTTTATGAAGTAAATAGAAGCTTTCACAGAGATCAATAAGATTCTGTTAGGTAGCCTTTCCCTAAGTCAACAAAATCCTAAGGGCTATTTTAAAAGGAAGAAATGATTTAACAACATAAAACATGGTTCAGTAGAAACTGCTACACATTGTATTTACTTAGACATAAATTCTAAATTGGTGATTATAAGTATGGTGACTATAAGTATTGGTGATTATAATTGGTACTTATAAGTATTAATTCTAAATTGGTGATTATAAGTATTGGTGATTATAATTGGTACTTATAAGTATTATAAGTATTAAAGAAATAATATTGAAAAATCAAAGAAAAGTATGAGAATGATGTCTCACCAAAGAGGGACTTTCAATAAACACATATAAATTATTTAAAGTGAAGAGACATTCTTTCAATGTCTGCCTTTGAATTAGAGTGTTTAATTCATTCAGATTTAATACAATTAGTGACAAGATAGGATTTCCATCTGACATTTTTGAAACAACAGAACCTCAACATGTATGAAGCAAAAACTGAATGAACTAAAGACAAAGACAGATATTTCAACAATAGTAGTTGGTGATTTCAATATTCCACATTCAATAACTGAGCTTAAGATCAATAAGAAAACGGGAGATTTGACAAACACAATTTTGTGTCTAATAGAAGTCTAGAGAACGCTTTGTCCAACAACAGCAAAACACACATTTCTTTCACGTGCACATGGAACATTCTCTGAGATAAACCATGTATTAGGTTATAAGACAAGTCACAATAATTTTAAAAGATTTGAAATTACTCAACCTGTGTTCTCTAAACACAATGGAATAAAATTAAAAATTTCATTTCACAAAAGAAAATTTAGGAAATTCACAGTTACATAGAAGTTAAGATATCCCTAAATCACCAGTGGATCAAGAAAACTCCAAGAAAATGCAGTGAAGAAATGAAAACAAAAACACAGCATACAAAACATATAGAATGTAGTAAAAGTAGTGTCAGGAGTGAAATTTGTAGTTGTTAACACCAACATAAAAAAAATCTCAAATCAATAATCTAACTTTTCATCCTAAGAAACAATAAAAAGAAGAGCAACATAAACCTCAAGTGGGTAGAAGGGAGGAAATAATAGAGATTAGTACAGAAATAAAACACGTATAAAATAGTTAAGCAATAGATAGAACCAAACTTGTTGAAAAGATCAACAAAATTGGCAAAATGCTAGCAGGACAAACAAAATAAAAAGAGAGAAAGAGAAAGACACAAATGATCAAAATCAGAAATATAAGAGTAGCTAGTACAATCAATCCCACAGAAATAAAAACGTACTGTAAAAAGAACATTATAAATAATGGTATACCAAGAAATTAGATAATCTTTATGAAATGAACAAATTCTAAGAAACACATAAATTACCTAAACTAACCCAAGAAAATGCACAAAATATCAGGCAATCCATGACATAATGATTTAGTTAGTGTTAAAAATTGTCCCACAAAGAAAACTCCCAGCTAAGTGGAGATTTTTTTTTTTTTTTCAGTTTTTAGTTGGGGCTGGGTTTGAACCCGCCACCTCCAGCATATGGGCCTGATGACCTACTCCTTTGAGCCACAGGCACCGCCCAAGATTTTTTTTTTGAGACAGAGTCTCACACTATTGCCAGGCTAGAGTGTCATGGTATCAGCCTAGCTAATAGCAACCTCACATTCTTGGGGTCAAGCGATCCTCCTACCTCAGCCTCTTGAGTAGCTGGGACTAAAGGTGCTCATCACAAAACCAGCTAATTTCTCTCGGTTTTAGTACTGATGGGGTCTTGTTCTTTCTCAGGCTGATCTTGAACTCCTGAGCTCAAAGGATGCACCTGTCTCAGCCTCCCAGAAAGCAAGGATTACAGGTGTGAGCCATTGTAGCTGGCCTTCATAGTGAACCTACAAGGGTGTATCGCAGAGAGAGCTAAAAGGATGATTTGCAGTTCTAGGCACTACAATACACTATTTTCCCCATAGAAAGAACCTGGTTTTTCAGAGAAATACTGGTTCTAGGTCTGGCATGGGAAATACACAAGATGATCCTTGAAAATGTTGTCATATCAGAAAGCAAACAAGCTTTCAAAGACGGTTACAGTTGTAAAAAGACTCAAGATGACTTGCGTTAGTCCTTAATGCCTAAAAGAAGTACAGTTTCTGGCTTTGGATGATAACTCAGTAGATTGAAACATGCCAATTCCTTTAAACCCTGGATCTTTCAATTCTATGGTAACAATAATGATGACGGAACTCACTCTTTAGCTTTAGTTGATATTAGAGAACCAGCTCATTATTTTGAAATCCGATAAGTCAAATTGAAGAATTAGGCCTTTATTCTGGCGTAATGATAGAATTTGTACCACCTGATATCTAAATAATGAGGGAAAATTCTTTTTATAGAAGTATCCTGGCTTTTAAAGGAAATTAAAAAATTAGAATGTCATCATCTAACAAATTAATGGATCTAGGGATAATCAGTAATAACTGCTAACATCTGCGGAAGAGAAAGAACCAGGCATTTTTTACCTCCAGACTGTAGAATATGAATCAGCCTATTTGAAACAAACAAACTTGATCGTGGCTATAGACCTGGGGGCCGACTTACTGGAAACCCCAGGACAGGTGGGCACAGTGAACAGCCCCATATGGACACACTCTGTGAAACCTAGAAGGAATGTGAACCTAGAAGGAATCTCTAACAAAAGAACACACTAAAACATCAATAGTAACAGCCAAAGGAAAAAATGCAAGATAAAAGGAAGGAGTAAGGAAAGAATATGTATTAAAAGAGACATATCAACCATTCATAATCTTTGGATCTTATTCATATTTTGATCCAAACTAATACGGAGCCAGTGGACAATCTAATGCACGCCCACATAGGAGGGGAACTCATTTCAATTCAAGTTGGTGGGAGGGATAACCCAGGAGGGAATTGGGGTGCTCTTACTGAATGGGCATGAGGTGAGGGGGTGTTGGTACAACTTTTGTGTGTGGGATACAACCACACACAAAATCAAATATTTTGACCTGGATATTTGTACTCTCACATTAACCTGAAATAAATTTATTTTTTAAAAGACTATAAGGCAATCAAAGAGATATTTACGTGACTGGATATTTCACAGTAGTACAGAAATACTGTAATTCATTTTACATGTGATAGTGGTATTTTGGTTACACTAAAACAGACATCTTTATAGAAAAATAGAAATATTCACAGAGGAAATGATTTGATGTTCCAGATCAAATCTGGATCAGATGCAACAAGAATGGCTGGAAATTGGACATGGTTAAGGTGGTTACTGGGCACATGAGCTTTCTAATATCACTCTATCTGCATTTGAAATTTTTCATGGTAAAATTTGCCATCTGCTTAACATAAAATATTAAGAATATATATTCCACAAGCTGCAACTTTCCCTCATAAAATTATTTTTCTTACACCATGTTTTCTTGCTCCTTTGTACAGTTATATGAAGAAATTTGTACTGAGCGGGGCCTACCTATCCGACAAGCTGACTCCACCTGGGCGACACCAGACACGCAGCCCCTCCCCTTCCTCCCAGGCCTTGCTCTGCACCCTGTAATAGCCGTCAGCTTTGCACGCAAAGCCAGGACACTTGTACACTGCAAATGATGCAGGGTGGCCCCGTGGGAGGCAGAGCCAAGCCCTGAGTCATTACCAGCCATTTCACTTTAAAGCACCCAGGGAGCAACAGCTTGGGAAATCCAGTATCTCTCTTAGCAAGACGTGTACGCCCTGCGGGTCAGGGGACAGCACCAGCAGAGCAAAGCGGCTGCCTGCCACTGCCAGTGTTATGTAGTTGATACTGAGCAGGAGCCCTGTCCTGGCATCTTTCCCTTTTTACAAACAGCAAATGTATTGATAAAGATTTTGTACCTTGTTTACATTTTCCAGAGCAACCAAACTTGTCACCCACAGGTGTTTGAGCTTCACAGCATCCGAGGTGATGGGAAGCGATTCTTGCAGCTTTAAATTCTCTCCCCAGATCCCCAGTAAGCCTTCTTTACTGATAGTCACATACCGACAGGAACTTTTTAAGAAAGTTACTTTTTGAATGGTGTCCTTGTGTTTTACGGGGAGGAACTCAAGGTCCTTCCACTGGGGAACCACGGTCGACTTTGCCCGTTCGTCTTCTTCATAAAGTGCGAAGAGTATGAACGAGGCCAGCTTGTCCCAGGTGATGAAGCCGTCCTGGGCAACGTCCACTTTGTCGTAGAGCTCCCCATATTCCTCCTCGGTCCCCCAGCCGACAGCCTCTGTCATCCTCTGCGTGAACTCTTCCCTGGACATGCAGACGGTTTCCCTCGGCTCTGGAGACTGGAAACAGGAAACAAAGGATGGTTTCATGAGAGCATCATGGACACCAGAGCACCAGTCCCCAGGGGAACTCCGACATGAGAGGTGTTGTGCTTAAGTGAATTTAAGCTGGGAGCAAATAATTAACAGGTTTAGAAGCTGCTGTTCTCAGTCACACATGTTCTTACAACCAGAAGATGGACAGAGTGTGACAGTGTCAGCAGAGTGACGTGGTGCTCTGAGCCAGGGAATCCAGGTGGCCTGCATGGAAATAGAAAAGGCATGGAAGGTGTCTCCCTTAGAGCCTCCAGGAGCAAAGCAATCTCCACGGCACTTCAGTGTCAGCCCTGCAAGGCCCACTTCAGACTTCTGACCTCCAGGACTGTCCATTAGCAGGTACATGTGTTCTAAGACCTTCCGTGGCAATTATGCCAACGTACATCTTTCCCGATAGTGTGTCTTTTACAAAATGAAGGCTGTGGAAACCGTGTCACTTCCAACAGCAGGTGCTTAATTCATGTCTCTGGGTCACATTTTGGTCGTTCTTGCAACATTTCTAAGTTGTTTTTGTTATTACGTCTGTTACACTCATCTGTGGTCAGTGACCTTCCATGGTACTAGTGTAATTACTGGGGGGCTTTACAAACCATGCCCATAGAAGAAGCCAACTTAATCGACAAACATTTGTGTTCTGACTTCTCCCCTGATGGTCCCTCCTTCTCCTTGGGCCTCTCAATACCCCAAGACAAAACAATATGGAAAGTAGGCTAATGAATAAACCTACAGTAGTTAGTCCTTAAGTATTCAAGTCAAAGTCATGCATCTCTTTATTTTCAATCAAAAGTAATACATGATTAAGCTTAGTATGAATGCATGCTGAAGGCTGAGATAAGCCAAGAGCAACTGTGACTCGCTGAAACCTCATATAACTGTTAGTATTTTTTATCAATAAAGTATGTTTTTAGACATAATGTTATTGTACGTTTAATAGATTGCCATAGCCAGATGTAGTACGTCAGCTCTGTAATCCCAGCGCTTTGGGAGGCCAAAGAGGAAACATTGCTTGAGGCCAGGAATTTGTAACCAGCCTGAGCAACATAGTGAGACCCCCATCTCTACAAAAAACTAAAAACATTAGCTGGCCATAATGAGTGGCACATTGTTTCTGTACTCCCAACTGCTCAGGAGGATCACTTGAGCCTGAGAATTTGAGGTTCCAGTGAGCCACTGCACTCCAGCCTGAGTGACAGCAACCCCATCTCTTAAAACAAGTAGACTGTTAGAGTTTAACTGTAACTTTTATATGGACTAGAAAAGCAAATGATTCTTGTCACTTGCTTTATGGTGACATTCTCTTTATTGGTGACCTACAACCGAATCCCCAGTATCTATGAGGCCTGCCTTCACCATGGTATGGGAAATGTCTGGATCCCTACAGAGGGGTTGGAGCAGCTGCGTAATTACACCATGCAGAAATTTTAAAGACAAGAAGTCCAGTTCTGCAAATAAGTCATTCTAAAGAACCTTGAAACCAAATACAGTTGACTGGTAGTAATTATGTGTCATAAAGTTCCACAAACACTAAATTAGCAGCTACTATAGCATTGCTCCCAGGGGAAACACAGATTAGATTTCTGAAACCGCTGTCACCTATTCATTAACTGCTCAGTACATATTTTGTTTTAGGTGTGTTTCTATTGGAGGACACCCTATTTTATATATATTGTACAATCATAACAATTGAACTCATGGCCAAGATGTGTATCTTCTCAGTAAGGCACATCATGGCTCCTTGCACTTGGGGGCAGTGCACAGCACCTCATTACTACACTTCCCAGCCATTTTGAACAGAAGAGTCACCAGCAAGAAGTACAAAAATGTGCAAAACAGGGTATTAAATAGATGGCACAAAGGACACGGTTCACAATAGGAGACCTGGACTCAGAAGACAGAATGTACCTCGCTTGACCTCAGCTTAGAAGGTGGACATTCGGAGACTCAAATTTTTTGACGTTCTCCTCTGTCGGCAAAAGACCGTAAAAGGGACCCGGGTATTGATTTGGGGATCACTCATAACATTTAGGAAGAGGCCAAATCCACAAATACAGAATCTCATCTATAAATAAAGAAGACCAACCATATTTCAAAGAAGTACATAGCTTAATATTGACGGACTGCTTAGTGAAGTGGGATTCAGGATGAAACAATCAACTTTCTCCCTGTGTTAAAACCAGTAAGGACTAGTGACGGCTCCTTCTAGAATGGGTTTGGTTCTCATTCCACCAGAGATTGTGAGAGCTACTGGAAAGGTATAATTCTCCTTCTGTAAAGCAGCTACAGCAACATCGGCCACAAAAAAACTGTTCCAGAGATGAACTTAGATTTCACGTGTGCAAGGATGGAGTTATCACTGGTTTAGTAGAGGTGAGTCTGGGCAATTAATCAAGCTTTCTGAGAAATAACTGATTTTGAGCCAGTCCAGTCAGAAGTCCATTATTTTGAATTTTGTTAAATTATTCTTTGTCTAAAATGTTTAGATGATGATTTTTCAGTGACCCAGACTTTAAGCATAAAGAATTGTGATCCTAAAAACACTGCATCTGAGCCCAAACTATGCATTGTTTCTGAAAGCTCAGTCAATACTGATCTTTTATTTTAACTATAATGTAATGATTTCAGTCCTACCTATATCACCATTTCATTAATGAGAAAACAGTGTAAAGCAGAATCTCAGTGTATTTTTTCCCTGTGAGCTAGTAGTTCATTTTTATTTCTAAGAAGAAACTGCTCTGAAAAATACCAACACAATTTCTTTTATACAACCAAGAGTGTGAAATCACAAACACAGAATAAATAACACATTTCTTCCCCAAACTAACATAAGTTACGACGTAGTTTTCTTCACATTAATAATGCCAATACTAGAGGAAAAGATGAGGAATTATGAAATTTGACACAAAACACAATTATATGGTCTAACTGATAGTTTCATGGCCAATTGTTCACCAGTTAGCCTTTGGTCTATTTGTTTTAAATTTGAAAATAAAGCCATGTTTTTGCCAAAACATTGGTTAAACTTTAGCCATTTGCCTTTACTAAAAACTCCCAACTTATTTCAAGAAGCATTATGCTTTTATCAATACATGGTTTATGTTTATTAATTCTATCATATTCTAGCTTGAATAAATTAGTTAAATGTACAATTAAAATACTTGATCTTTTATACAAACTTAAAAGCACAAATGCATCCCCTGAATAATGTTCTTGATTGCACCTGTGAGGTTTTTGGCTGCCTCCTCTTCCCCCTTCTCTCTTCTTGATTTCCAATGACCTTCACTTCTATTTGTGCCAGTGTCTGCCCACTGATTAGTTCCAAATTATTAGAGGTACATGATGGTGTTTGTTTTTCTGTTTTTGAACTACCTCACTTAGATAATGGTCTCCAGTTCCACCCAAACTGCTTCAAAAGACATTAATTCATTTCTTTTTATGGCTGACTTGTACTCTGCAGTATACGTATGTCACCTTGTGTTAATCCACTCATGAGTTGATGTGCACTTGGGTCTTTGTGAATTCTGCTCCAATTAACATTCAAGTGCCAGTGTCTTTTTGATAAACTGACTTCTTTTCCTTTGGATGGACACCCAGTAATGGGATTGCTGGATTGAATGGCAGCTTTATTCTTAGTTCTTTGAGGAATTTCCATACTGTTTACCATGGAGGGTCTACTAATTTTCGCCCCACCAACAATATATGAGCATTCCTTTCTCTCTTCATCAGCATCTATTGTTTTGTTTTTTTTTTCTTATTGTTAGCTTTTGAATAATAGCCATTCTGACAGGAGTAAGGTGAGATTTCATTGTGGTTTAATTTGCATTTCCCTAATGATTAAAAATTTTAAACATTTTTTCCTTTCTTATTCTTTTCTTTCTTTTCTTTTCTTTTTCTTTCTTTTTTTTTTTTTTTTTTTTTTTTTTGGCCATTTGTCTATATTCTTCAGAACAGATTCTGTTCATGTCTTTTGTCCACTTTTTGATGAGGTTGCTTGTTGCTTTTTTCTTGCTAACTGAATTCTTTGTCATTTCTAGATATTAGCCCTTTAACATGCCATAGTTTGAAAACATTTTCTCACATTCTTTAGGTTGTCTATCTGCTCCATTGACTAGGTCCTTGGTTATGGAGAGCTTTTTAATTTAATTAAGTCCCATTCATTTATTTTTTATTGTTGCTGTAATTGCTTTTGGGGTCTTAGTCATAAATTCTTCACCTAAGCCAATGTCTAGAAGAGTTTTTGCTACATTTTCTTTTTTTAATTTATTTCAAATTAATATGAGGATACAAATGATTCAGATCCTACATTTTCTTCTAGAATTTGATTTCATGCCTTCTATTTAAATCTTTTATACTTGGGGGGTCATGGTGTATGGCACACATCTTGGGAGTGGGACACAATTACAAGAGGGACTTTACTTAACAAATGCAATGGGTGTAACCTAAGTCTTTGTACCCTCAATGAACCCCAAACAATACAAAATAAATTTTTCAAAAATCTTTTATACATCTTAATTTATAGAAGTGGTGAGAGATAGGGGTTCTATTTCATTCTTCTGCATGTGACTCTCCAATGTTCCCAGCACCATTATTAAATAAGCCTTCTTTTCCCAGTGTATATTGTTGTCCACTTTGTTGAACATCAAAGTTGGTTGTAGGTAGATGGTTTTATATGTGGGTTCTTTTCTGTTTCATTGGTCTATGTCTGTGTTTTTCCACAAATACCATGCTGTTTTGATTAGTATAGCTCTGCAGTATAGTCTCAAGTAGGCATCTGTCCACAACTCTTGACCCTCCTTTTGATAGTGGCACACGCTGGCTGCAGCCAGCCTTCCATCATCTAAATGCATTAACTTTTATCACACAGCTAACTCTTGTCTTATCAGTGGTTCCCACTCCCAGGACCAGGGTGCTTTTCTTCTTTTCATCACTCCATACATATTCTACAATGGAGGGCGATTCCATGGTAGTGAAGGTAGAGCTCTAAGCTCCAGCCTCAGTCATTATACCTCTGTATGTAGCACAGAGAATAATGTAAAGTGTGTAGAACACATTTATACTCAATAAATGTCAATACTCTGCTGCAGGATTTAGAGAACAGATGGACTAGAAACTGAGCCATCCTGCCACCAAAGAATGTTTTCTAAGAATTTAGCTAAATTCATGCATGCGTGCATGTGTGTGTGAGGTGTTCTTAATCACTGACTTGAGTAAACTGATCTTCCCTATTGGATAGTAGCTAACTCAGTCATCCTAAGAGACATCTCTGAGGAGTACACCAGATGGCCAGAAGCCCTCTCCTCCATGACCACGAACACCATGTTGGCAGGTGCTAGCTTGTGATTTAAAATGAAGTCACTGTTCACACTGTTTTAGCTGCTCTTCATCAGAGGCACACCTTAAAAACTGTCCAAAGTGACCCTGGTGGAAGTTTAACTGTTCCCAGAAACCGTGACTGTTTCATGTACACAAGGTCAACCTTCCACCTTGTTTTGAGCTGTTTGTGGTGCTGCCCTGTGGTTTTAGGGGAGCCAAACATCCCGTCCTGGCTTCTGGGTCAAACATATTATAATTCCACAGAAAGAACACTAAGATTATCTTTCACTCTGTGAATGAACTTACATATACTATGATTCAGTTGGTACAAACTCTGTGTTACATTTAGTACTGTGTGGCAAAGTAATTTACTTTTGAGCTGCTTTCAGAGACGCATACCCTGGCACACACATTTATAGTTATACATGTGTCTATGTATTTAAATTAATACTATTTTAGTTAGCATCTGGGTTTTATTTCTGAATTTGTCACATAATATTGGTGTGTCCCTTGGCCAGTCAGAGCTTTCTCAGGGTATATAGCACCATTAAGATAACCTGCATGAAAGGTCATCATTATGTGAAGCGACTCTATTCAAGCATTAATTATTGCTGTTCAAGACAACTCCTCATCAAGATGAATTGACAAGCATGTATTTGGTATAGACATAGACATATTAGGAGTTTAGGAAATTTTATTTCATTATAAAACATAGAGCATAAAATAATTAATTTTTTGCTCCCTTCAATTGAAAATTTAATTACTATGGCTTTAATAAAATCCTCATTATCCCAATAAATGATGTGATCTCATTTGAATGTAGACCTTCATATAAAAAGTACTTCATAGTGTTTTTTAAAGACTTATCCTTTAATTCCTATTAATCAATATTTTTTATTTTGTATTTTTGAGGTTAAAAAAATAGTACTCACACCTCTGTTATTACTCCTCTTCTAATAAAGTTGAAAAGTGTATGAGCCATTAGCAAACAAAATCTCATTCAGCTCTTCCTAAGATAATGTTTGTAAATTTATTTCGCTATGTTCTTTTAACTACTAAGAAAATAACCAGCTATTGTCTCCAATTGCTCTTGCAAGAACCAGAAAGTATATATACCCGGAATGCCTGGTTGATTATCTCATTATGCACAACTTTAGACTTTTTAAAAACCTTCCTGTTTTCCTGAATCTCTTTCAACAAATACTCTAAAAATAATTTTCTTTTGCCTAGAAAGCATTTTATGCAGTTGCAGACACTTTTCAGGAAAAGCATGAACTGTAAAATTTCTTTTAGCCTCTGAGCTTTGAATGATTTGGATTTCACTGTAACTTATACTAAAACTGAGCTCTAAACTCAACTGCAAAACTCCAGAAATATCCCCTTTGTAAGAAACGTGACAGGTCTCACTGTCATTAAGAAAAGATTGTGTGCTTTGAATTGGCAACATGCCAGTGGCCAACACATTTCAAAAATTATTTATTTTTGCACAAAATAATCCATGTGTGAAAATACAGATAAGCTAAAAATTAAAATCACTCATGACATCATCAGTCTTTCAGATTTTTTTCTAGGAAATAATAGAAATCATTGCATATCATTTATAAAATATAATGATATACTCATCTTTATATGTTGCTTTTTTCCATTTATATCATACATAAAGCTCTGCCTCTCACTATATATATGTCTTTATCATTGTTTTTAATGGTTGCACAGAATTCTCTGGAGAAGATGTACAATTACTTACTATGCTCTGTTAGTAAAAATTTCAATTGCCCCCAATGCTTTATGGTTTTGTTACATATAAACTACCCTGCAGCACATATTGGTTATCCAATTATTTCCTGAAGGAAATTCTCTAGAAGCTTACTGAATAAAAAAATTGTAGATTCTTAAAGTTTTTCACATATCTTGCCAAATCCTTCCTCTAAAAGGTTGACAAATTTACAAGCCTATAAACAAAGTATGAAGTTGACTATACCCAAGACCCCCACCAAGCTGGGGCATTATTCTTCTTATGATTCATCAATTGATTGCTAGAAAATAGATCCAATAAGCCTAAATATTTATATGACTTCTGATAGGGAAAAAGGGCAATATATTTCCAAAGCTGTGGTTAACTCTATCTTTGAAAATTTGCCAACCCTTAGAAGTGTTGCTGAGATTTCTTTTTCTTTAACTCCTTTCTATGGCAATATTTAATAATTAAATGGGAAAAATAATATTTTTCTATTCTGTACATAAGGAGTTGTCCAGACAAGTATAAAAATGTCAGGTTAAAAATATGGCAAGAGCACAATCCAACCGCGTCAGAAATACGGGTGTTTTCTGCTCTGTCACAGGTGGCAGCAGGCTGGCACGCCAGTGACCCAAGATTCACTGCTTTCATTCATTGCTGAATATCTGCTTCTAGATCTGGAAAATAAATGCCAAATTGTGAGTTGTAAGCCACTGGAAGAAATATGTCCATGCCTCCATCCATCCACGCATTGATAAATACACACTCAGCCTGTGTACCAAAGGAAGCAGCCTGCCCTGGGTTGATCTGTTCACTAATTAAACTAATATTTATTAAGTGGCTGTTCCATGCCAAACATTGTTCTAAACATTTAGTGCTAACTTTGCACAAGATAGACAAGACCACTGCTCTTCAAATATCCGCACTTCAGTGGTAAGCCCGGGTATGCTGGTCAGAGCCAATGACACAAGTTTCCATGTTATCAAAAGTGATAAGGTTACAAGCACTAACTACTGTTTATCCTAATTTTTAACTGAACGTAGCCTTTATGCATGCTGAAATATTCTACAAATAGTAATCTTCTATAGACTAGAAACCTCTCTGTGGTTTGTCAGATTTTTACTTTAGATCAATGGAATTCTGCAAGGAATTTCTTCTCTGCACGAAAAATAATTTATAATAGGATTTCAAAATCTTGCTTTCTCCTGAATGTACTAGTTTTATCAACCTTTTCACCAAAATTATTGTAGCCTAGAACTCCTGAGCTCAAGGGCTCCTCCCACCTCATCTCCCAAGTAGCTAGAACAACAGGGATATGTCACAACTGATGCAAAATTAATTTCTCTTTTGTCAGATGTACAGCATGCTTTTTGGTTAATGCTCTGTGACAGCCGAATGAATATACACCATCAAAATACATCCTTCCCCCCATCACTATAATGAAATTTAAAATTAACATGCTGCTTTCTCATGTTTTTCTGATGGATTTGCATCAACTTCCCTCGTTTACAAAGCATCTTGGTTATGAATATGTATTAGGGTTGCCGTCAACCCCTGTGAACATCTCCTGGAGCAGAAGATTAGAGATGTTTTTTTCAAAAGCAGTGCATCGGCTTGTATCATTTCCTGAAGTTTTCACCTACCGATGAACATTCACGGGAAACAGAACAACACAACGGGAGACATTAGTCTGCTGGCCGAAGTTCATAGGTCTTTTTATTTATTTTTCCTGTTTCGGTGGGTTCTAGCTGGCTTTAATTTTCATTTACACTATGATAGCAATGGCTCAAGAGCCCACCAATTCAAATGGAGTGAAAGTTTTGCGACTAACACAGATGCAGCCTTGATTTCCGGTACTGAATTTAAGATTTAGACCCAAACTCTCTGAAACCAAAAATTCCATAGTTAGATTTCTGATCCAGCTGGTGAATGAGAAGTGAATCGGGGCCACGTGGAGTGGGAGGGCTCAATAAATCTATCTTTCTCTTTTGAGTAAAGATGCTCATCATCCCTGAGAAATGTAATTGTTCTTATCATTTTCTTTTAAGTCTATGGAAGTCGTCACTTCTCTGCCACAGATTTAAGATGCAGTTTATCCCGACCATCTGTTTTTGCCTCAGCTGGAATCTTCAGGGGAAGAGCCTGACCAGTGAAATGGTATATCTAGCAGACAACTGAGTTCCACTGATCTTTATTTGGAAATCTCACTGCAGCAGTATATTTCTTTAAAAAATTGCTATTCCTTTTTTGGAAACCACAAGATTGAAGCAAAGACCTTCATGCACTCATGGGATCATAGATTAGTACTAAGTTAAAACTAAAAAAGAGTTTAGGGAATATGTACCAAATTCTTTACTTTAAAGGAGCACATTGAAGCTCAGAGAGATTGACTTCACAGAAAAAAAGACTTTTCTGTGGTCACATAATTCATTTTTGGTAGATCGGAGCCCAGCACCAAGAATTTCCAACTTCTAACCACTTTTACCACACCACAAAAATATTGACTTCAGCAAAACTGGATTCTCTTTAGGATAATGGTCATGAACAAATGAAAAATAAAATAATAATAAATGAGGTTTCAAGGTGTACTCCCAAATAATCTCACACCATTTTGATAAAAGCTATGTGTTTATAACCCTATGCCATTAAAATAGTATACCTAAATTTTATATATGAACTTATAATCAATAAGGTAAAATCACTGGAAATTCAGAAAGAGTCTAACCCAGCTTTTAAGAGGAAATGTGTTACCTGTCACCAGCTCTTTTCTGCTCTTGCACGTTCAATCCTGACCTGATGTTGACCTGTCTCTGGCCCTATCCTCTCTCCTTCGGTGTGCCACTCTTTCATCCCAGGTGTGCCGCAGAAGGAAAGCCCTAGAAAGCATCTTTGTTACGTCCAGTCCCAGGCTGCCCAGCACCGAGGGATCAAGGTCATCCACATGGGCAGAATGACGCCACGGAAATAAAACATGAGACCTCCAACCCCAAGGGTCCCTGGATGCTTCGGTGTCTCCTTCCTCAACTCTCACTCTTTCTTCACTCTCTTCAGATGCTTATTTCACCATCTCCTTGTCCGTTCCTAACAGAGAACTTTAGCTCTTCATTTACAACAGTAAAGACACAAAAAGAGGGGGGTAAAGGAGGAAGAGGAGGAGGAATCAGTCACGTGGGATCATCCACGAGGCTCTGCACCTCTGTAGCTATGTCCTCTTCTCCCGTGACAGCAGAACTGCTCCCGTGCCCAGATCTGTCCTTTCACCGTGTCAGAGACTCTCTCTGTCATCTTCCTCTTGTTCTCTGTTGACAACTTTTCATCCCATGCAAACATGACCAAGTCATTTGAATCATTAATAATTTCCCCTGAACATTGTCATCTGCTTTTCGCTCCTGTCCCAGGCTTCTTTCAACAGACAGTGTGAAACCATCCTGTGTGCACACCGTCTCAATTGTCTTACCTCCAACTCAGCCTCAGACAATTTAGCTCCTTGTCCTTCCCCTTCCCCGAAACTGCTCTCCCGGAGACTAAAAATCTTACGGCTAAAACTTTTAATGGGTTCTTTCCCGTTCTTACCTGAAAAAGTAACAAATGCACCAGGTTTACAGTTGATACCAGAATATCTTTCTTTGAGAAAACACTCTGGAATTCCCGCTCAGCTGGAAAATGAACACTGAGGTCTGGACAACACACCAGTCACTAACGACAAAAAGAGACCAAGTTGCTCCGAAGGAAAAAAGAAAAAAATGGTATTTGTTTTTATTGATGAGGTTTTGCTGTTTAATTCAACAGAGGAGGAAAGAAGAAAATTATGGCAGAAAAGGGAGGTGCGGAGGGTGGGAGACAGCCAAGTGGCAGAGGCAGCATGGTAACAATGGGCCCTCAGGAAAAGCCCCGCGGGCGTGGCCAAGATGACGCTCACAGTGGAAGTGTCCGTGTCACTGCGTTTCAGAAATGCATTTCTCACATGTGTCCCACTCCAACCCACATCCACTTCCCAAAATCTTTCATTTGCATCCAGTAAACTTGGAAATGCTTTCTGGAGGGAAAGTCCGGGTAGCTGAGTAAAGGGCTGAGTCCCAGGCGTGTTACTCTGAAAGTACAGAGATGCCAACTGTGGTGGAGGAAGACTTCAGGTTGACTTTGAACCTGCAGAATTTGAGAAGGGCTCTGGATTTTCAGAGCATGGGGAGTTCAGGGTAATGTTTCCATATCTCCAAGTCTGGAAAATTCCCACCCATGAGTTATTAATACTTCTTTCAAAAATGCACTGTAATGTATTCCACCGCTGTCCAGTGCATGAATTTGTAGATATTTTTTCCCCTAACTTTTAATTCTGAAAATTTTGAAGCCCAAAGATAAGAGAAAAGGCGGCTTCTTCTTGAGGGAAGAAGTGCGGATTTGTTGCTTTGAGTGGCCTATGTAGGACTTCCAATTTGAGGGATCTAGAGGGCAATCGGATATACAGGTTTAGTGGTCAGAAAAGTGGTCTGGGTAAGGATGTTTATTTGTGCATCCCCAGCAATTAGACCATGGTTGAAGCCAAGAAATGGGATTGCATAAATCAGATAGTGCATGTGAACTGAGAAGAGAAGAGGTTATGAGGCAGAAGGCAAAGGCAAACCAACATTTAGGGGATGCCAGTGGCAGACACAGAGGAGACTGAGAAGGAGTAACCGGAAATGTCACCAAGAAACAGGGTTGTGAGGCAAACCAAGAACAGCAGGGGTGATGAGGAACAGGAACGACTCAACAGACGCAAATTCTGCAGAGACATACATTAAAAGTGTGTAACTCAGGGGTAGGAGCTTCCAAACTGGGACATATGGAAACATCCGCCCAACCCAACACAATACGCCTGTTAAACCAGTCAGAATGCTCGCCATGAACTGATAGTGAGACGCAGAGTGAGCAAAATGAACACATATAGGGAATAAAGGTATGTTATCTTCATACGTGAGAAAGAAAAGGTAAAAAATGTATGCATGGACACACATATAACCTGTATTTAACACAAAATTACAGGGAAAACTTCAGTAGCTAAGGAAAATTGCCCCCAGTGCACAATAGGAGAATGTCAAGAAAAAGAAAGGAACAGGGCAATGTTTTTCTAACTGTGCATTTTTATAAAGCTTTGACTTTCAAACTATAAAAAGTGTTTTACATAGTCAATAAAATAAAATTAAAGCAAAGACTTTTTATATCATAAAAGTGAACATATACTAACCTAACCGTGTAACCAGATGATAATATAATCATACAGTAAAATAAATTAATTTTAGTATAACCCATAAGCCCAGTTCTCTGAGCTACAGACATTTAGTGCAATATAAGAACAAAAACTACTGCAAACACATCTTGAATTTTTTTTCTTTAGAGTGGTATTGATTGATGTGACAATTCTGAAACAATTGGTATGTATTATAGAATATAGCATATGAGTCAACATTCATGCTGCTACAACAAAATCTCAAAATACGAGAGAATAGAAATACAAATGATAAGGTATAGAATGGCAGAGGGTGGAGGAGGACCCTGTGTTGTTGGGATTGAATTGGAGGTATTAAAATAAATTCATTGTTTTGAAAAGCATATTTAGCAGATGAAATATATATATACACACATGTGTGTGTGGCTGGATGGATAGATAGATAGATGTATTCTAATTCTATGAACAAAAAAGGACAGAAACAGGTTACTCCCAACATCGATGAGCACACTGCCATCCAGATCCTGTTTCTCCAAATACCAGTAAATAGAACTGCAGATGTCTGGAGAAATGGCTGGTTCTATGTCTTGAGAAGTCTGACGTTATTTAATGACAGAAAGCAAGAAAGTAATAAAAGACTGGTGGAAATATGTTAAAAGGACACAGGCACTGGCTTGAAGGAGCTTATATTGTCCAAATCTGGGGCATTTTGAGAATCAGAAAGAATAATAATAGTAATAGAAAATAACACATTGAATAGAGTAAGTGAATTCATGAATCTGTAGTGAGGCTCAAAACAGAGAGAAACCAGAAAGCTCTATCTTACAGAAGTGTGCCATGTTAAAATAAAGAAAAGTCAATAGATTTTTTAATCACCGTTAAAAAACAGTCACTGTTTCCAGCAAATGCAGTCGATCAATGCTCAATCCAACAAGTGAACGTTTGTTGAATATTCAGAATATTCCACAGGCACCTTGACAATGGATAAGGTACCAATGCAGGATCCCACTCACAGCATCACCAATAATGGGAGAAATTGCCATCACGTAAGTCCTAATGCTATTATGCAAGGTGTTGACATAGTAACTTTTATGCAGTATTCTTGCCAAAAGCAGTGAACCTGAATCTAACAATGAAGAATCAATAAGAAAATCCAGATGATGGGATGTTCTGAACAACTGTCAAAACTCTTCAAAAATGCCCATGTCATGAATGATGAAAAAAAATTAGAACTCCTTGAGATTAAAGGAAGCCAAGGAGCTGTGTCAACTGAAGGAAATATGCAATCCTGGGTTTGATTTTAAATCAAAAATGGATTTTTAAAAAATATATACCAACAGACATTACTGGGGCAAATGGAGCCATCTTAATATGGACCTTTTCATTAGTCAATGTATGCAGTTGAATTTTCTGAGTGTAATAATTGCATTGTGGTTACACAGATGAGTGCCCTGTTCCTAGGAAATATATATCGAGCTTTGAGTTTACCTGCGAGGTAAACCGTCATGGGGCATCTGAAACCTGCATTTAAATGATTGTGACAAAGCCTGTGTGTACGCACAGGGAGAGAAGGAAGATGCAGCGAATTATTCACAGTTGTTGGATCTAGATGAAGACAAGTTCATGGTACTCATCTCTTCACTGTCCGCTCTTCTATGTGTTTGCCAATTTTCAAAATAAAACTTCTGAGGGGAAACTACCAATTTCGCATTTGTGTTTCCTGATTGAATGCGTTATACCTTACTCCCCTCACCCAATCCGCCAGTGAGTTTGGGGCATTCTGGTTCCTGAATGTGGGTTGGCTCTCTTACTGGTCTCTTTTGCATGGGCAGCCCCCAACGGCAGCCCGAATGTCAATTCCTCCAGAAAGCCTTCCCCAGACCCTGTCCAGCTGCCCACACTGTTCTCTTCCTCTGAAAGTGCCATTACACCCTGGAACCCCTCCTTGAGAGAAGGACTGGGTCCTGAGTCTACCTGAGATTTCACTTGCCACAGGGCAGATATTCAATAAACATCTGCTATAAAAATGAGAGAATGTACCTTAAATATATACTTTTGTCTTGAGGAAGACATGCTTACCTATTTTGCAGATATTAGCAAGTTTGAAGGGCCATAGTAATGAAGCATGGCACAGATAATAATAATAATAATGTATAAAATAACTTTGGGAAGTTAGAAACGTGTCAATAGAGTTAAGGTGAGAGGTTTTCATGAAGAGAAAAGAGACAAAAGCTGGTTCTCAGACCACAGTGAGTGATGTCCTTGCTCTGCCAGTCACTCAAGTGGGAAAGGACAAGTTCTGTCTTTTGGACTTTTGTTTCCTCATCCATAAAGGAAAGTAAAATAGCTCCTCAGGGTGTCTCTCTTTCAATGTTTAACTCAGTAGAAGGAAATTGATAGAGAAACACTATTTATTAATGGCAGAAGGAAGAAGTAGCCACAAAAGTTATTGCTTTTAAATTCAGTACTATTTAAATCCAGCACTATCAGACATGTTTCTAGAGTGCCATAGAGTCTTTACATTGACATATTGATTTTAATAATATTTGTCTTTGAATTATGGTGGAGATGAGATGTCCAAAGAGCCATTTGCTATAACTTGCCACACTACAATCACAGATCTATGTTTCTGTAACTGAGACCTGGACACACATATACACATTTTGCATTTTAGGATATAATTATACACTATTTGGTCATTTTCATGTTTTCATTGAAGAGCAAATTGTGGCAATCTTAGATATGTTTTCCCTATTCTTTTTAGTAGCAGAGTAAGAGAGTACCATAATTTATCCATTTATGTATTAATGAATGTTTAGATTATTATGAGTATTCCAGTTGATATAAATATTATAATCATATATGCACATCTTTTTTTCTGCACGTCAGGATGTATTTAGGAAGCGTGTAGAACTTGATTGCTGGTTCTAGAAGTATCTATGTGATATGGTTTATATTTTATGTTTGATACGTGCTGGCAAATTGACTTCCAGTGAAACTTTGCCAACTCATCGTCTTAGTAACAATGCCTCTTTCCCTGACTCTTTGCCAACACTGAAGATAATTGATCTTTTTAACCTTTTCTCACTTTATAATTGTGAAAAGGACATCTACTTTCTTGATTAGAGTTTCAGATCAAATTCCTAATGAACTTTAGTTTTTTCACTTGATTAGTAGCTGAGAAGGTATAGAAATCCTTCTTAAATGTATAAAATGTGATAATATATATGAATAGATTATACATAAAATAAACCCACATATGATATGTAGATGGGCACATTTGGAAAGAAATTCATAAAAAATGCACTGAAAAAAATGTTAAGAGTAGTTACCCAGGGAAGTGAGGTGGCTGAGTGCAGGTCTGGTAAGAGGGGGACTTCATGGTCAATTTAGTTTTTTTCTTTACAATGAAATTAATCTATCACTTCTATTTATTTTAGTAAAGTAAATAAGGGACCTTAAAACAATTAGGCATCATAAAAATGAATTAAATTTTATATACTGGCTGTGCCATCTCTGTTTCTGCTCCTTCTCTTTGTTAAACATCCCTGCTTCTTTATTTTTCGTACCAACCCCAGCTGTGTCCCTATCCCTTGGACACTCTCCATGGGGTCTGGTTCTGGACGCCCCTCTTCTTTCTCTAGACACCTCACTATCACTTTTGGTCTCTGTGTCTGGATCCTCTCAGGCTGGCGCCCTCTCATCACCTCCTGAACCTGCCACATGGCTACAAAAGATGGTGGCATTGTGCTTAACCAGAGCCCCTGAGAGGAAAGCCTTGGCAGGGACAGGCAGGGGAGTTTGAGAAGGGGAAACAGCATTACAGCAAGGGGCTAATTCAGCCTCGGTGGTGAGAAAAGACTTTCCTGAGGCAGGAAAGGTATTTAAACACGAGGTGTGAGAAGGAGCTAGCTTGGAACTAGGAAATTCTTGGGGGTGGAAGACGAATATTCCAACCTGAGGCATCAGCAACTGGTGGGGCCTAAAACAGGAATACGTTTAAGTAAATGGGAAAGGACCTATGTGACTGGGACACCTGGGTGAGGGTCCAGTGTCGGGTAAGCCTGTGAGCGGTTTGTTGGAACCATAAACCCAGACTGAACGTGCGTGTGCTGGGAGTGGTGTGGAGGGTTGGACGACAGGCAGAAAATGCCCTGGAAGACATGGATGCTCCCACACTTTACAGTCCTAGGAAAGAAACACAGAAAGAGTTGCCCTAGACCACCCGGGAAGGAATATTTCTATTATCTCTGGGGCCAAGAATCAGGGTGGCCTCCAGGCTCCAAGCAGCAGCGGTCTGTTGCATTTCCAGGGACACAGAGGGGCTGAGAGCAACCACTTGGCTAAATACTCCCAGCAGGAAGGGAGAAAGCAAAACAAGTTAGTAGGAAAACGTGAGAGGGGAGGCTGGGACAGCACTGTCCAGCAGAAGGTGCCACGGTGGAGAAAACGTTTTATATTCTCTGCAGCCGCTCGCCACGTGTGGCTATGGTGCTTGATATATGGCTGGTGCCTGTAAGAAATTACTTTTCTTTCTAAATTTATTAAATTCTTATTCAATTTAAATAGCCACAAGTATCTACCCAGAAGAAAATAATACTATTTTTCATTTGAATGTTTATAGCAGCTCAATTCACACAATCACAAACATGTGGAAACAACCCAAGTGCCCGTCAACCCAGGAGGGGACCAATAAACTGTAGTCTGTGTACACCACGGGCTTCTGCTCAGCCATGAAGAAAAATGGAGACTTTGCATCTTTTGTATTCACCTGGATGGAGTTGGAGAACATTCTCCTAAGTAAGTATCTCACTAATGGAAACGCAAGTATCCCAGATACTCAGTACTAATCTGAAAATAGCAGATCAGCAACTATGGGCCCACACGAGAGAAAAACACAACTAATTCAAGAAGTGGGAGAGGCAGAAGGGGTAAGTTCCCACCTGTCAGAGACAATGTCAGGGCTCTCTCCTTGCGTGAAAAGACTCAATTACAACAAAGACTTTGGACTTTACCTTGCAAATTGTAATAGTGTAACCTAATGCCCTCTTACTAACCCGAAATAAAAAATTAAAATTAAAAAACAGCCACATGGCTCAACGCCTGTGGATCAACGGGCTAAGGCATCTGTCAGCCCAGGCCCTCCAAACAACAATGACAGCAACCAAAAAAAAAATGGCCAGCGTTGTGGCGGGTGGCTGTAGTCCCAGCTACTTGAGAGGCAGAGGCAGGAGACTCGCTTGAGCCTAGGAGTGACCAATCCCTGATAAATCTTTAACTAGAACTAGAAATGAAACCCAGACTACGCGTAAATCATGAGGTATTTATGCTCAAAATAGGAGGAGTCAAAATGGTTCAGTGTGAGATATACACAATAAAAACCCACTAGGAAGTCCCAAAGCCATCCTGTGAGGACTCTGAACATAAGGTTGTCTTGCAGACGATTGAAACCCAAGCACAGTGCACTGTGTAACACTGCTCGTTATTGACCCCTATGAACTTTACCAAGTCAGACAAAACCACGAGGGACCCCCCTGCGCTCTGACCCTGCTGGCATCAGTGGTATCGGGTTAGCCTTCAACTGTCACCCCAACCCCGCGGAGGGGACCTGACAGCCTCACTGGTTTTCTGCTGCCATCTAAATGGCTGTTTTGCTTCCACTAAGGTGGCTGGCTGAGGAATGCTCTGACCTGCCACCTTTGCTCAGCAGGTGATGAATTGACTGGGGCTGCTGGATGCACTTTGCACTGTGTCATAGAGTTAAAGATCAAGCTTTACTTCTTCACATTCTCACAAGTCTCCATTTAAATCCTTTTAGAAACCATAATTTTTTGTAAAGGCAATGGGTTATTCTTTTCATTCTTCAACCTTGTCTCTACATTGATTTTATAGAAGTTGTATATTATTTACTGATTATTCATTAACTTCAAGTTAGTAGGCACAGCACCTGTATGTTAGTAACAAGCTTGGGTGATTATATGAAGTCTATCTTTTTGGATTCATGTTCCTCACAGGAACATCCCAAAGGAAGCAAGTTTACCTTTAGGCTGGCGGGAGTCCTGCCAAGCAGCAAGTTGGAAAGTTGACAATTCACCCGAGAGTTATGGCTCTGCCCTGTGGAGGTACACAAATATTTTTGAACCTCTGTCTTATGTGTAAGTGGGAAGTAAAAATGTTACCCTGCTTATATTTCAGGCCGGTGAGGGGATCAAATAACATGTCTACAGAAGCAGTTGACTAGATCTTACCACACCTGAAAGTTATTACATTTTTATTCATTGTTTTTACCTCTGCTGATTTCCACAAAGTATTTTAGGTCTGCTACAACAGAAGGCACACAGGCAGGAAGGCTGTTAAAGCAAAGATAAAAGAAAGAGAGTCAGATAATAAAAATGTCCTGAAAAACCCAAGTGAAGCAGAGTTCTATCAGCTGAGCACTAAATTTAGCTTCAGACCTCCAGGCCTTTCGGCAAAAGGCAGACCACAATCAGCCCCATGTCTTTCTTCAAGGTACAAAATGAAGCAAGCTGGCTCATGAGGAGAGATGGAGCTTTTGCTGCCTCTGAGGTCTCAGAGGATCAAGAGTGAAGTTGTTATCTGGCACACACCTGTGTCTCCCTCCCAGGAGCCCTTGCAGTTAGATGTGCAACCACTTGGCTGGGTTCTAGCCCCTGGGGTGTGAGCCTGGCCTGGGGGGGCCTCCACAGCGCCCCCTACAGCTCCTCCCCCTGCTGCCGGCTGTTGACCGGCACGTTTAGAAGACAGAGGTGGAAGAAGCTTGGAACTCGGACCACCACATGCAGCCACATTCTGATTAGAAACACCTGCTTTCTACTTTCTGTGAGCAAGAAATAAACCTCCATCCTGTTCCAGCCGCTTTATATTTTACACATGCTGCACACTGTATAAAAAATAAAGATCTTCTAATTTGGAACATTGTTAAATAAACTAATAATTCAGTTTTGTACTTTATAAGTTTTATCTAAGAAAGGTTTTTAAATGATCTTCATGGACCATTTCCTATTTTATCAGACACAAGAAAATGTAAAGAATCGGAAGAAAAAGAATAAAACAAAAATAGTGTTTGGTATGGTGGTACCTGGAGTAGAAAGAAAAGCAGCAAGTGTCAGGAAGGGCTCTGGAGCAAGAGAGCACAATCAAGGTAGCCAAGCATTATGGCGGGCACCTGTAGTCCCAGCTACTTGGGAGGCTGAGGCAGGAGGATCGCCGGAACCCAGGAGTTTGAGGTTGCTGTGAGCTATGATGCCACAGCACTTTACCAAGGTGAGACTCCGTCTCAAAACTAAAATAAAGATAATCAAGGATAAAGACGTCAAAATTCTGTATATTTAATTATTTTATTACTCAAGCACAATTTAACAACTTGAAGAATTGACTCCTGAATTTCTCTGGCCTCTGAGGGTGAAGTTACACTGAGCACTGTGCTTGGGTTTCAGTCATCTGCAAGACACGTCATGTTCAGAGTCCTCATAGGACAGCTTTGGGACTTCCTAGTGGGTTTTTATTGTGTTTATCTCACACTGAACCATTTTGACTCCTCCTACTTTGAGCATAAATACCTCATGATTTACATGTAGCCTGGGTTTCATGTCTAATTCTAGTTAAAGATTTATCAGGGATTGGTCACGTTGCAGCCTGGAGCAGACCGGCAGGCCAGCACGTGGCTCTGGGCCCACAGTCTGGGCCCAAACATGGTGCCAGGGGTTGATGCAGACACAGCTGCTGACAGAGGCCGATCAGGACCTAACCCAGAGAGCCCAGGGTAAATGATGCTCTCAGACCATCAGGCAGCACATTCGGAATGGAAGGGGGAGCATCCTGACACACAGAGGCCAACAGCGGAGAACGTGGGGACAGAGGTACGAGACACCCACGGCCCATCCAGAGCAGACCGTCAGAAGCATCTCAGTGTGGGTCAGGCCCCAAAAGGCTTTCCCAAAACTCCATTCCTTTAGACCATAATTTTTACTTCTCACCACTTCCATAAAATCAGCAAACTGTACCTACTCTTCCTCACATAATAGCTGGCTTTAGAAGTTTCTAAGAAAATGTAAAATATGGTTGACATCAATATAATATGACTATGCAGAGACCATGTCATTTGTCCAAGGCGAGCAAGGGAAGTTTGAGACACGACCACTTTATCACTCTGTGAATAACGCACATTTCTCTCCCTTCATCCTGATATACGGCTTTTTGACACTGTCATGTAAAGGAAAATGAAATTCACAAGGAACTTTTCTAGTCTTTCCACCCAGCTAACATACTCGTTCCAAAGAAAAGGGTCAAGACAGCAATTAGAATCTTTGGCCTGTTCATAAAATGGGAAATCGGAGGTGGAAGATGCTGCTTTTATACTCTTCCATTTGAATTTTTCTTGGCAACTCTTTCTCTTACTGCTTCTTAGCACAACCGAAAGGAGCATAGAAGCGTGGCGGCAGGGGCCACTGAAAGTCTGATTTTCTTTAGGAAATGTCTGAATTAGAGTAGAAACGTTACAAGTAACATGGTTCAGTCTCCACTGATCAAATATGCCTGGTCTGCGGGGCGACGCTCTTCCAGTTCCTTCCAAATCATACCTTGTTTAATCCTTACAAGCCTTCTATTACCCCCATGTTGGAAATAACAGAAACTGAGACCCAGACACGGTAGGGGATTTGCACAAATTCACCTTATAAGTGGCAAAGCTGGGCCCCAAATGCGGGCTGTCTGCCTCCTAGTTAACAAAGGCCGGGTGAGTTTCCCCGGTGGGTGCGCTGGGCAGTGCACGGGGGCAGGGCCTGCCTTACTTCCCCGGGCGTCCCTGCTGGGCGTGTAGGCACTATTTCACTTGGAGATGCACATAAAACTTCCATCACACAATGCAAAAACCCAGCTTCCTGTTTTTCAGCTCAGCATTGTCACTGCTTTTTAACCCCTCAGCCACAAACAAGGAATATGTATAAAAAGAAAAACAAAACAAAACAAAAAAGCAAGCAGAGTATGAGATAAGGGATCTGGGGCCAGATTCGTGGCATTTCCAAGAACATGTCTTTGGTAATTAGACCACAAATCATTGCCTCAGCGTTCTCTGTTGTGAGAATGCCATTGAAGGCATGTTTTTCCTCCCACACTATCGGTGTCTGTGGCCTGCAGGCCCAGCACTGGTGACAGATGGCCTGGATTCCACCGACCTCGTCCAGCACATCACTCGTCTCTGGGTGTCCCTGCTGAGTTTGGAAACACGTTGGCCCAGGGTCTGACCGTTAGTACTGGCCGCACAGTTGCCACTGGGTTGTTCATTCTCTGTCTGCTGAGGATGTTAAAAAACGAATGAACTTCATTTTTTCTTGAAAGTACAACTGCAAAGCTCAATTTCTTTTTACAAAACTGTCAACAGATTCTCTCTGTTCAGGCAAGCTCGGAATTACATCCTCTTCTCCCCTTTGGTCTATGGATACTTGCTTCTCCAACCAGCAATTTCAAAATAAGCCTGGCTTTTAAAATGTTTTCAAATTAAAAAAAGAAAAATACATAACATTGTATTTTCCAGGTTTACGTGAGTGCACTCAAGAATAATTTGCAGTTTGAAAAGAATCCCACCCCACCCTCTGCAGACTTTCTCCAATATGTTGGCTGTATGACATTGACTCTCCTATCAGGCTCTGCTTCTCAAATGCTCTGCGTTCTGGGCCCCAGAATCAGACTGCCACGTTTCCGCTCATCCCAGAGTCAAAGCTGCCATCATCCGCTCTTACACTTTCCTGAACGTCCTCAAGCTGTCAACACGTTTGCTATGTCCGTCAAAATATGACAAATTCATTTGGGGCACTGCACTTGAGCCGCGCAGAAATCTCTCAGACAAACGGGGATGGAATGACAGCAAATACATAAAGGCTGAAATGAGAAAAGTGTAGGGCAGACCATGTCTTAGCTACTAAACAGATAGATTCTATTATAAAGAAATGATTAATATTATTAGGACAAGTGGAATCTAGCTTGTTATTCAAAATAGGAAATAACACAGTTTCAGTGGTCAAACGAATCTTTTTGAATAGCTAAAGATTAAAATTTGCGCTACATATAGGCCTATACAATTGTTAGATTTTATCATGCTGTGTTAAATTTTTTTTTTTTTGAAACAGAGTCTCAATATGCTGCCCTCTGTAGAGTGCGTAGCTTCATAGCTCATAGCACCCACCAACCCTTGGGCTTAAGCTTTTCTCTTGCCTCACCCTCCCAAGTAGCTGGGACTACAGGCGCCTGCCACAATGCCTGGCTATTTTCTTGTTGTTGTTGTCATTTTTAGCAGGCCCAGGCTGGGCTCGAACCTGCCAGCCCCGGTGTATGTGGCCAGCACTGCAAACACTGAGGTACAGGTACTGAGCCATGCTTTAATTTTAAAGTGTTATTTCTCAGGTTCAAGACTAGCCTGAGTCAGAGTGAGACCTCATCTCTAAAAATAGCCGGGTGTTGTGACGGGCACCCGTAGTCCCAGCTACTTGAGAGGCTGAGGCAAAAGAATCGCTTAAGCCCAGGAGTTGGAGGTTGCTGTGAGCACAGCACTCTACCAAGGGCGATATTGTGAAACTCTGTCTCAAAAAAATAAAGTATTTTTTTGTATTTCAAAATATCACGTTTGTTTCAAATTAATACACATACTTCAAGAATCCCATCCAGGGCACACATTTTAGCAAATATAAAGAAATAGAAAGGATGAAGGCTCACAGCTACCTGAATTCCATGGCACAGAAAAGCACACCTTCCTGTCCGAATTCACAACTGGGGATGATTTTGATGCATGCTACTCATTCCACACAGCTGCAGAATTCCAAATTAATTAACTCAGATAATTTATAGTTAAATTGCTATGACTTATTTTCCATGTAGAATTAAAATGAAAGCTTCCAATTTTGTTTTCATTGGCATTACTCCAGAATTTACAAAAAGAGTGGGTGCGTACCCCCTCATGTGGGATCTTGGGATAACCAAATGTCAGAAACAGCTTTTTAAAGGAGTTCTGCCCGCTGGGGTGAGGGAGGGAACTTCCGCAAACTGGGTGTGAACATTTTGCACTTGCCAAGTCCTGGGTCCATTCTAAATGAAAAGCCAATTATTACTTGGGGTCTCCTTGGAGATTTGGGTTTCCTCACAACCATAATTTTCAGTTTTCCAAAAATATATTGATCTCTAAGAAAAATTTTGTCCAAGAATAAATCATTCTTTCTTGATGGTTATGACACTCAAGCAGAACAATTTCATTCTAAATAATATTATTTAGTCCAGAGAACTGAGGGGTAACGTAACCAAGTATACACCATGCTCAATCCAGGCCTGACCAATTAGTTCCAATATCCTGCTATAAACTCTAAATCTATTTTTTTTTTTAATTTCAAAGAAAAATCTCTAGATTACATTCTAGTCTTCTTTATGAATAACCCCCAAACTCTATGGCGTGTGAGGGTCGCACTTACCTCAAAGGCCCTCTGTATGTTGACAAAATCCTCCACGCTCAGCTGGTTTTCCAGCAGGCCAGGGCCGTAGTCTTTGTCAGTAATAATACCTTCTGGCCGCTCAGGGTTTCTTGGCCCAGCCTGGGACCCAGAGTTTATCTCCAGTGCAGTATTTTGGCAGCTCATAATGGCTTCACCTCTTTTCAGAAGACTTTGACTATTTCTATATGTTTTCCTTCCTTTGAAAAGAAACCCAGCTTAGCATCAGAATTCCAAAATCCACGTACTAACCTTTCACGGCAACATGATTAGGAAGCAAAGTGTTCAAACCTGGGCAGGAAACAAAAGCCCTCAATCTCCTCACTTATTTGATTCCACTGTTTATTTTAAAGCCAGTTGACTAGTTTACAAACACCTACTCCTTATGCTTTAACCCAGCTAGATAAAAAACGTGCAAATCTCCCCCGACTTTTATACTAACTGACACAGAAACCAACTTCCAATTCACACAGTCAATGCATCACAGAAACAGCTTCGCAAAGTTCTTCCACTAACCTTGCTTCCACTAACACTCTGTGGTTTTCAACTCCATTTTTCTCATCTGGAGAAGGCAGATATAGCTGCTGTTCTCCCAATAAGGAGGTGCTGGCCTCCTTGTTTGTTTCCTGTTCCTGACGCTTCTGTAGGTTTCCTGGCAACTGACACAGGGCAACTAAAACTTCCCCTCTCCTTCTCCTTCCCAACTAAAGACTGAAGGTTTGAGAATACAAGGTGAAAGTTGAGGGTTTGTTTTTGTTTATTAATAAGGACAGTTCAGCCCACTCTTACTTTTTATTAAACTTGTATTATTTAAAGAATACGTTTACAAATATACTTTCCATAAAGCAGGTTATACATTATGAAACAATAAGATTAGCAAAGAAAAGAGCATGAATTTCTGAAATTTCATATTTATTTAAGAATTCATTTTTCATATTCTCTTTTGTTTTAGTTTCTGTGTATTTAAAAAAGGATGGATTCATAGAAGCTTTCAACTCATGGAAAATGTGGGGAAAATCACAGCACAACATAATAGGATCATCTAATGATAAAACCGTTTGCTGTGTCATCACTGGTTTCATTAATAATAATGAAAATGTGGTGAAAAAGGAGAAAAGTTGCCCTTTTTATAGTAGTTACCATATGCTGTGCTCTATACTAAGGCTTTACGTTCATTATCTTATTTAAAATTCACAACAACCCTACAAGGCAGATATGACCATAATTCCCACTTCACAGATGAAGAAGAAAAAAAGAACATGAAGTCGCCCCGCTGATGCGCTCGGGGGGTGGGGAGGGTGCCGGACGGCCCACCCCACTGCCTGGGCAGTCGGGGCCCTCTGCGCTGTATTTTCACCTACACGCCGGGCTCACTAAGCCTCCCACGGGCATTCCTGCACCATTTTTAGGAAAAGAAAATATGAAGTTTCGTGCTTCCACTGAGTCATCCATCTATTTATAATCAATCGCTCAAAAAACATTTCGTACAAGCTTAATTTACATCAAGTCCCGAATTGAACCCTGTGCCTGCCACAGGCTTCCCAGTCTGTTAGGAGGATTACTGGTATGGCTCAGTGCTCACGCCAGTTCCAACCCCAGGCTGTTTGTAGCGGGGGTTAGAGAGGATTCTGAAGTCATAGATGGGCTCAAAGAAAAGAGGGGCTCTATGAACTACAGGTGGGCTGCACGGGCACAGAAGGGCACCCACACAGACTTGCTGTGTTTGCTTTAGCTCTTCAAGTTAGGAAGACAAGTTTAAGTACTGATATTATAAATCCTTCTAAGTTATGTCACATAGGTACACAAGTTTTCTTCTTACCATCCTAGCTAGTGCATTAGTAATAGGTTAGAGCTGGATCGGCCCGTTTGCAAACGTTTTATAGTGATATTGTGGAAGGCTGGGCTTAGTCTAGCAAGAGATGTTAATGAGGGAAGGAAGAGAGAAACATACACGCAGACACAGACAGACAGACACAGAGACACACAGACAGACAGATACAGACACACAGACACACACACTCACACACACACACAGGGAAGCCACGCCAGGAGAAAGAGGCAGCCCTCTGGCTGACAACACAAAATTCTCTAATTACTCTGAGACCGGCAACCTTCCAGGCTTACTTTGAGTCTATAAAGATGCAGCTCTAAACATTTTCATTAGTCAAAATGTGCAAGTATAATGAGCAGCTAACAACTTACAGCAGAAGTTAATCAATTGACACAGTTTCCTGGCTGTAAAGTTATGGCATTAGAAATAATTCTTGATTGTAAACTCTCAAATGGCTCTGACCTTCTGCGTTACTGTGTGGTTAATTTTCAGGTTAAATTTCTATAGCACTGTAACATCCATAACTGGTCTCTGAACGGCTGAAATTTACCGTCCTGCTTGCCACACATCAATTATACAATTTTGTGAAAATCCTCCATGGGCCTATGGGGATGTAGCGGTGAGGAAGACAGTGTGTGCTCGCAGGGTCCTGACAGTTTAGTCACAAGAAGGCGGAAAAAAAAATCGACAGGAACCAGGCCAAGCCCAAGAGCACTCAGTGGACACAGTAAGTGGGTATGATGTCCCCATTGGACAGATGCCGCCACCTGTGCCCTTATCAAAACTCACAGCCCACACCCAAATCCCCACTCTCTTCCTCCCCCAAACTGTATTCCCACCAACACACACTAAACCCCACCCATCTCTAATGTTTCTTCCCTCTGTTTGTCCCAGTTCACACTGAAGCCTATTCCTACCAACATTCGGAATTTTCACCTAAATTTTCCTTCCACCTTCTCCCTTGAACTCAAACCAGTTTTCCCAACCTCACCCCCCAACAAACCTTCCAAAACCAAAGCCACCTCTGCCGTTGTCCCTGTCTCTCCAGGAGAAAAGGGCAAGTGTGTCTTTCTTCTGGCTTCTGGCCCCTTGAGCCTGTGCCTCCCCAACAAGACCCCAGAACACAGCACCCCGTGACTCGGGTTAAAGGGAACTTCCCCCCGGAGGCTAGAGGCAGCCACCAGCCCCACCTCTGGCAAATTTTCAGCCTCAATAAGTATTAGTTTCTTTCCTTCTTCTTACTTCCTAATCATCTCGGTTAGAATTAACCCCTCCTGCTCTGTACTCGTGTTTTATTTTTACTTAAACCACAGTGCTTTTTCTTACTATCTTGGAATAGAATTAGCCCTCTGTGTAGCTATCTCTCCCACCAGATTAACTCCCTAACAACAGGTATCTCACTAATGCTTTTAGTCTTACCTTGCCCAACACACCTTTGCATAAACTACCCGTAGTATTGTGGGGTGTGCTCTTTTGTAAAATAGGGTGGGTGGAAGGCATTGGTCTATAACCTGAGTTATTGAGAGGAAGGGTCCTGGGAACAGATGGCAGTCAGGTAGAGAAGCAGAATTCAGTGGGACAAGAAAATTAACATCAGAAAAAATTTGAGACTGTTTCTTCAAGCCACTTAGTGCAATAAACTTGTTCACAGGCTCTGTAAAACAAAGCAGTTTTATATGTACAGTTTCCAGGTAGTATGCAAACATGAGTTGAGGCCTTATTCTTTGTTCCTGAGGCTGCCGTAGGCAACAGAAAAGCAAAGACAAAAATGAGAAATGCCTCGGTGGCCACGTTTCTCAGACACACACACCACGGGGAATGTTTATTTTTAATTAATTCTATCCTTTGAGAAAACAGTTTCTGTGTGAACCCTGGGACATAGTACCGACCATTATTTTCTGGATCTGCTGAACAACGCTCAAAGTAAAATAAATTGCACTTTTATAACAGCATTTCTCAGACTTTTCAAGTATTTGAACAGAGAATCAAGAAATAACGGTATCATAAAATAACTAAGTATGTGGTTTTACAATCAAGTGCATATAATCATATGTTAAGTTCTAGGTGAAGCAAGCAGTGGTGGCCAAATTTAAAAATATATGTGCAAGTAGAATATAAAATTTGGATAATCCTAATGATTGACGTCAATTCTTCAACGTATTTGAAAAAAGGCTGGGTCTTTATGAGCAGGCACCCAGGTTCCACTGGGTTCATATTGAGAACAAAGCTTCAAGAACAAAGCTTCAAGTAGGCATAAGTTTGGTTAGTTCAGCATTCCCACCTGAGTCTCTTCCAGTTGTACTTGACCTTCACATGCCTCGTCTTTGAAAGCCAATGTTGGCGTTTCAGCCATCAGGGGGGTTTCAGTAGAGGCCATCCACTGGGCAGGTCCTGTGTTGCCTGAGAAAACACGGCGTTCCATTCTGCTGCCCATGTCTGCCCATGTCTTTAGGGCAGTTGGTCAAAGTCGCCTCGATATTGAACACTTGCGTTTGTGGTTCAGAACCACGAGAAAACAGTCATCAAATCATTGCCTGGAAGGAGTCACCAAGAATCTAGTAAGCAGGGATTGTCTTCTGGAAGAAAGGCAGAAAACAGGTGGGTTGAAAATGAGTAATTCCTGAGTTTTTAGCATATGCCACACACTGCATTGAGCACTTCCACTAATGTTATTTTCTATAACTTCATGATATCCCTGCAAGACATGTACTCTCTTTTTTTAATTGGTGAGGGAACTAAAGCCAAAGGAAACATGTTATCAAGTTCATACAACTTGCAAATTGTGTGAGACGCCAATGAAAGTTTGCTATGCGCTCTAAGAATCTACATCTAATTCTCCTGGAAGCCCTCTGATACGGGCACTATTATTGTCACCATTTTTAGGTAAAGAAACTGAAAATTAGTTAAATAACTTGTCTAAGATGATGCAGCAAGAAGCAGCAAAGCCGAATTCAAAGCCGGCATCTTTCTGGGCACCTCGCGGTCAATTCCAGTCCAGTGCGGGAGCCACACTGTGCAAAAAAGAAGGAAGTGAGAAGGCAGGCACCCGGAAATGCAGGGCACGGGGGCTCAGAGTCTGGAGTCAGCATACTGGGTTCAAGTCTTGGTTCTCTCATTTTGAGCCCTGTATCTTGGGCAGGTTGAGTCATTTCTCAAAATGAAGGTAGCAGAATCATTTGTCTTGAAGAAGAATAGGTTTCAGGTTAAAAATGAGAAAATAGAGTGGAAGGTCCGTGTAGATTGTAAAAATATTATGCACATGAATTAACATTAATATTAGTGCACACAGTCAGAGCAGGGAGAATTTCCTGTAACCTCGGGGAAATAAGGTAGGAAGGCACACATAGAGAAATCGGATTATTCTAATTGTAAAACAGAATGAAGCAAAATTACCCACATCATGACATTTTGCACTGGAGCTGAGATTTTCATTGCCTCCAGGAAAGACTTACGTTATGTCTAAATCTATTTCAGAGAACAATGCTATATCAATATTTCAAAGTTAGTTATTAAATTTAATGATTGTGTGTGTGTGTGTGTGGTTCCATCATTTTGAAAAAAACATTTTCTGCCTTAGGATCAGTCAGGGCTAATGGCAACGATAGAACTCCCCCCTAAGGGAGCCTGGTCTATTCTGCACTGTCTGAATCTATTTTTAATAACAACAAAAATGATACTCAAAGCAGTGTAACTACCGTGTGTCACATGCGAACGCCGATCCCCAGAAACACATGTTTTGTTTATGAAGTATTAAAAATTCTATTCTGGAAGGAGATTTTAATTTAACCCAGTCTCACTGAATAGCTTAATCCCAGTGGGAGATTCTATACACACATGTTCATATATGTGATTTGGACAAAGTACGGCACTTGTACAACAGGGGGAGGGCAGACATGCTTCTCAGACAGGCAGCCCTGCGGGGTAAGCACAGTTAAACTGCACTGGGAAGGCGCTGACCACTGACTGGGGTGACAGAGGTGTCATGCGAAGATAAAAGCATCTCTAACTGAGGCGACAGAGGCGTCATATGAAGATAAAACATCTCTAAAGAGGATGAAATACGATGGGCCTACAGTTCTAAGTTCAGTGTCAAGAAACCAGAATTTCAGTGCCATCTGCACCTTGTCCATGTGACTTTAAAAATTTTCCCTCTTTTGGGCTTCAGAGTCCACTAAGTGAACATAGTAATTTCCACGCACACACTTTAAATGATTGCTTTGAACTCAAAATGGATCATATCTGTGGAAACAGTGGTTAACCAGAAAGGACTATGTAAACAAATGTTTGGCTGGTTGGTTCCTTCATTTATATCACGTGCATTTATATCATGTGCAGGGCATCGCCCTGTGACACCCAGGCTGTCCGTGTGGGCACTAACTTTAGGGGTCTCTGCTGGGAGAGCCCGCCTTGCATAGCGTCCTGCAGCGGGGATCACCAGTTCCTGTTCTGAGCCCCGCGGTGGTAAATGCGCGGCTTGCTGCCTGTTGTACAGTGGTGACACAGTCCCCAGAGATGTCAGCCTGCCATTCCACCGTCAAGCCCAGGCGTCCCATCCAGTTTGCAGATCGGTGCCCTGCGGGCTTCCAGGCTGCCATCCAGAGCCGGTGCGGAGAGCCGTGTGAGCTGAGCAGCTCGGCAGCCACTGCCCAGGCCCGCGCTCGTGGGGACCACACCTGTCACCCGGTTTAGACTAAGCAGGTGGTGTTTACCAGTGCACGGGAGCGGAGAAGGGAGGGAGCTTTCTGAGCCCGGTGAGGACATGGCTGCCTTGGAGAAGAATCGGGAGCAGGTTGGAGTCGACAGCCACGGAGAGGGTGAAGGACCGCAAGTCCACACCCGTCCCCCAGACTCTACCCTACTTGTTCTGTGAAACTGTTCGCTCTGGCCCACAACTGTCATTGGAGGGGGTGTTTCCGTTTCTATGTGCGCATGCATATGTTAAAGGTTTCACACTCTGCCTTTGGGGGAGGGGCGACCCTCCACTCATCACAAAACCCCAGAAAGGTCAGAAGGGTCCGCGCTCCTGGAAAAAACTGCGCGTTTGTTCACTCTAAGGAAGTCTGTCCAGGGAAGGGAGGGAAAGAAAAAGAAAAAGGCAAGAGAAGGGAATTTAAAATTGTAAAAATCGAAGTTCTGAAACAAACTGCACTTTAAAAGATTGAAGGGGGCTCCCCGGGCGGACGCTGCCCTGTGAGCACGTCCCAGGCGCCCCGAGAGCAGTGCGCGGTCTGCACCGCGGGGCAAGTGTCGGGGACGCGCCGTCTGCACCGCGGGGCGAGTGTCGGGGACGCGGCCCCAGAGAAGGCCTCTGGCAGGTGCAGGCTGAGCCTCTGCACCCATGGCCTGGGCCAAACGCTGTCGGAGAGAATGGAGCTCAGGGTACTCCACACATTCTGGGTTTGTCATTTTCCAGATTAACTCTTAGCATTGTCTGAAAAAAATCTGAGGTTCTCCGAGGGCTTCAGGCACAGGGCCCACGCCTGTAACCCCAGCGCTCTGGGAGGCTGAGGCCAGTGGACGCCCGGAGCTCAGAAGTTCAAGACCAGCCTGAGCAGAGTGAGACGCCATCTCCACAAAAAAAAAAAACCAAAAACTCGGGTGTTGTGGTGGGCGCCAGCTAGTCTGGAGGCTGAGGCAGGAGAATCGCCGGAGCCCAGGAACTGGAGGTTGCTGTGAGCTGTGATGCCCCCGCACTCTACTGTCTCACTCTTGCTCAGGCTGGTTTCAAACTCTGGACCTCAAGTGATGTTCCCGCCTTAGCCTCTCAGGATAGAGGCAATTTTAAAAATTCAGTGCTCAGCTCCACCCCAGAACAATTGTTTTAAATCTCTGGAGGTGGAACCGAGGCACCAGTTTTGTTTTGTTTTTTAAATTCCTAGGATGATTTAACGGTGGGGTCACAGCTACTGGGTAGAAAGGAGGTGAGACCAGGTAGGAGGAATTGAGGTAACAAAGTCAACAGGTGAAGGTGACTTCTGTGCAGACTGGAAAACAGCAGGGATGCATGACTACTTGGTAAGTGTAGAGAACATTCCAGAATGTACAGCAGCACAATTCTGAAATATCTTTATGCAAAGTTTAAATTCAAAAACTTTGTTAAGATTTTACATATTAAAAATTAAAAATAATTCAATTAGGATGTGAACATACTAAAACTAAATACAAACAAAAATAAGTGAGCCTTCCCAAAAAGTATTACATAACCATGAGGGAAAAAAGTCCACGGAAGTTTAGAGGACAGTACCTGGACTTAAATAATCTCAATTTAAGAAAAAGAAAGAACTACCTTTGCAAAGAAGTACTGAGCTCTAATTGATTTGATTGTGGTAGTACAGGTCTAGCTATTTTGAAATAATGTGTGCCTATTATAAGATTGTGCAAATAAATATTTGTTTTAGGAACCAGGGTTTCCTTTACAGCAGACGGGAGATACAAATATGGCAGAGGAGAAGGCAAGAACGAAAGAGCTCTGAGCACTTGGACAGGAATTGGAACTATCAGTAACAATTCACACACACCCTTCCCAACTCCACGCTGAGCACGCTGGGAGGCCCGGTCTTCAATTCTGAGCACACCCTGTAACGATCACGGTTCTAGGGCTGCAGGCGGAGCAGTTCAAGATGAGCCTGAAACACCTTGTTGCCTAGAAAGTAAGAAATTTCTTTTTCAAATAATAGACACTTCGAAAGGAAATACAGGCATAGAGGGGCTCCCGCTGGCTGAATCAGGACCAATTTATCAAAACAGATAATGAGAGGAATGGGGAACACTGACAGAGGAGGGAGATGTTGAAAGTTAGAAAAACAACACTCTACAGCCAGCTGTAGTCATAACTGATTCAGGAAAGGGTCAGCAAAGGGTGAGAATTTCTTAGGAAATAAGATACTTACATAATCTCAATGTATTAATAATATCCTCCCCACAGATTATGTATAACTACAGAAAGAAGAGGGGCATTTTTCAGCAAAGCAAGTTCCGGAAGTTCATGTCACCAGTGACTGTGCAGACTGACATGATGTGCACCTGAGGGGATGGGATAGAAGCCGCTGACATCACTTCCGCGGTGTCCCTGCCAACAGGTGACCTGACTAATTGTAAGTCAACAATCTGACAAACTCAGATTGATGGAATCCTATAAAACAGCCCACGGTCCTCTTCAAAAAATGTCAATAGATAAGAACTGAACAACATAGTCAAAGTAGGCTTTCTGGATAAATACTGAATGTTCATCCTCATAACAAAGAAAATACAATCTTCTTAAGTATTCATGAAGCATGATACATGAAAAAATAAACATGTTAGAAAAAGAAATATAAACAACATATAAGAGGAAACAAACCAAGCACCATAGAGTAAAATTAGTACAAATATTTGGTGACCACACTGCAATAAAAACAGAAATTAAAAATGAGACCCCCAAAGCCCTCCCACTTGAAAATTAGATGTCTATTAAAATGAGCTCTTGGCCAAAATAGAAAATACAAACAAAAATTTAAAAATGTATGAACAATTGTAATATAGAGGGACATTCTAAGCAATAATTAGAAAATATTTCATAGCACTAAATACCAATATCAATTTGAAAACAGAATTAACAGAAAGAGCTAGAAAAATAACAAAAAGTAAAACAAAAGACAGTCTAAAGAATAAAATAATATTAGACTAGAAATTAAGAGATAGAATAGAAAATAATGAGGACATCAAATTAACAAGTGATGTCCTGTATAAATCAATAAGACAAATAACTTGCTAGTTTAATCAAGACTAAGAAGAATTGCAAATGCATAGAATAAAAAACAGGAAGGAAAGATAACTACTGAGACAGAGAATTAAAAAAAGTAAGATGACTTCAGTGTAAATACATTTGACAATGAAGAGGAAATAGATAACTTCTTAAAAAGAGAGTTTAGCAAACTGACTCCTGTAGAGACAGAAAGCCAAAAGAAACCAGTTTGAACAGAAGAAATAAAGTTATAAAGAAACAACTCCAGGCTCAGTGGCCATAGCACAGTGGTTATGGTGCCAACCACTTATACCAAAGGTGGTGGGTTCGAACCTGCCCCAGGCCAGCTAAACAACTTCGACAACAACAAAAAAAAATGCTCTCTTTTTTAAAAAAAGAAAGAAACAACTACACAAAAGGTAGTTTAACAGGAAAGCTGATAAATCTGACTATGTGAACAATTTTAAAACACACAAAAAAGTTTGCGTGACAAAAGAACATGATAAAAAAGTCAAAAATCAAAAAATGTCAAAAAAAAATGGTCCTTAAACAAGAAAGGAGTTTAACTTTACTCATAAGAAGAAGAATGCAAATCCAATCTATAATGAAATACCATTTTCACCCATCTCATTGACAAAAATTCAAAAACTTGGTGACATTCTGTTAGTGACACCGTAGGGAAAGGCTTGCACATTGCGGGTAGAACACGGAATGCCAGGACCTTTACAAGGAGGCAACATACAAAACTGTACATACATATATCCTGTGATTTAGGAATCCCACTTCTAGGAATCTACTCTGAAAGATTTAACTTTAAAAAACAAGGATACATATGAAAGGTCATTATTATAGCATTATGTGCATTTTTGCAAAATATTAAAAATTAGTGAAATGTCCAGGTAAAGCAGATGGATCAGTTAAACCATGCCACCTACACACCAAGAACACTAACAGAAATGTAAAAAACAAAACAAGACAAAACAAAAGGGGGATGTCTGGATGTAGAGTGCGTCAGGGAGGTGAGAAACAGGGCATGCGCTGGAACAGCTAACACCTGCGTCAGACGCTTGGTGTCACTGGGGGAAAGTGCAGAGTAAACGGTGAGATGCCACTTCATACTACTAGAGTGTCTATAATTTAGGAAAAGAGACAGATGTGGGGGAAACAGGGAACCCTCCTCATACATTTGCTGGTGATGTAAAATGGGACAACACTTGGAAAACAGGTTGGCAGCTTCTTAAAAAGTTAAATATAAATTTACAATGCAACCCAGCAATTCCATTCATGGGCATTTACCCCCAAGTGAAGACCTATGTCCAGAAAAAGACCTGGACATCAATATTCACAGCAGCACTATGCAACAGCCAAAAAACCAGAAGGAATCCAAATGCCCATCAGCTATTAACGGAAGACAGGTGTGTTCAGTAGTACACAATGGAACGCCATTCGGCAGCAGGGGTACCGACAGATACGCCTGCATAGGGCGTGACCTGAATGGGCCTCAAATGCCTGACACTGCTGAAGGAGCTGGTCTCAGAGACAGCACAGTATACAATTCTGTTTATATGAAATGTCTGCACGAGGAAAACCCCCAGGGAACAAAGAAAGCCAGCGCGGCCTGGAGGCAGAAGTGGGAACTGGATGAACTGTAACTGGGCAAGGGGTCTGTGCAGGAATGACAGAAACACTTGAGACTGGACTGTGGCCAGGCTGCACCGCTCTACATTTATTATATAGAACTAAATGGTACACTAGAAATGGGTAAACTGTGTGGCAATAAAGATTTTTTAAAGGACATGTTAATTTTAGAATGTGTGAATTATGCACCATTAAAACTTATTTTAAAAGAGCCCATCCACGAGGTGACCAGCCCTCTCAGCCGGCCGCATTTTCCCAATGTCCTAGCAAACGGGAATGGTTGGTTCCCCCTCAAGTATGCTACCTTTTGTTTAAGAATGGGAAAAACCGTAAACCTACATTTACTGTTTTCCTTAAAAACAATGAAGTTGGATACCTTTGGTGTGGAACGCGCAGAAGGGATATGAGAGGAACGTCTGAGTGTATGTTTTGGTATAGTTCTGACAAAGGTTCTTCATACTTACAAAACAAATCAACAAAGATAGGAAATGTTGGGGGCCTTAAACCTAAGGGCCAACTGAACAAATGAACTCAATTATACTTCAAATAGAAAACTTAAATTGCACCAGAGGGGGAGGAACCCAGGTAACCCACACAAATGCACAATGCGAGAGGTGCCTTTAATGTGGAACAGGACACAGGTAAGGGGGAGATATGCACACAAGCCTTGTTTTCACACTGATGCGAGAAAAAGCAATTCTAAAACTAGTTTAGAAACAGGATTGAGAAACTGAATAAATTGATTATTGGGGGATTCGGGATTTTGAAAAGGGGCATAAAAATGGACTGGAGTAGCAGAGAAAGAGACCTGTGAGAAAGGGTCACAACTGCAGGTCCTGGTGTGAACTCGAATCATAGTGTGCACATGAGCACATCCGACCCTGTGTGCACACATTTGCATGTACGTGGACAATCATCCTTGGATGCCTGTGGGGATTGGTCCTGGGATTCTCCAGGGATATCAAAATCCACAAATGCTCAAGTCCCTTACATAAAATGGCCTGGTGTCTGCATATAACCTACACACATCCTCTCATATAAATTGTCTTTACAATGCTTCTAACATATACAATGTAAATGTTACATAATTAGTTGTGCTGTACTTTTTTATTGCTGTTTTTTTCTTCTGAATACTTTCAATCCCGTTGGGTGAACTCAGAGATGCAGAACCCCCAGATGTGGGACCCAGGGGTACAGAGGGCCTGGAAGCAAACACCTAGTGGCCATGAGCAGACCGACACGGGCAGCTGGGGCTCGAAAACCATCCCCAGGTCTCTACCGAGAACTGCCCATTCAGATCTGGGAAGGTCTTTGATCTACACTAAGTGCTTTAAACAAAACGATTGTGGATGCCCAGGACAAGGACATAGGATACAGCTTGAAGTTGCTACTACTGATCAAATCTAAGATAATTTAAGCTATATATATTATAAATTGAGATACATATATATATAAACCACTTGGGAAAAAGCATATGCTTTTATCTTTTTCCCAGTGTTTTTTAAATTATCTTGCTTTCGTGCTCAAACTGTCTTATGTTTATGCTGTACCATCAGTGTAGTATTGCAAGCATATATAACCTTAATCTAATCATAAGGAAGCCCAAAAAGAGACTCACTCTACTAAAAAGGGTAAGGGGAGAGAAAATCATGTTCAAAAACACATCAATGTCACAAAAGACAAAGACGGCTGTGGAAATGACCCAGGGTAAGGGAGTCTGAAGGGAGCACAAAGGAACAAGTAAATGATACAATTAAAAGGGTAAAATCTGAACAATAGGTGAATCTGTATAAAAGGAATATGGATATTCTTTGTACCATTCTTTCAAATTTTCTATAAATTTGAAATTATTTCCATATAAAAAGTTTAAAAAAGTAATTATCAGGAACTGAAATCAGGTTGCTGACCTCATATTCTGCCTAATAAGGTTCTTAAAACACAATCAGTAAAAAACTAATACATATCATTTAATTTTTAAAAAGTGTAAAAAGGGGGTATTTTAAACAATAATAATATCCAAATAAAGTGATCCTTTAAAATGAACAAATTCAGATTTGTGGAAAAAAAATAACTGTCCTACTTAAGTCTCTTGTGGACAGGGAAGGTCTGTCCTGCCGGTGTCTCAGAACTCACATCCTCAACACAAGGCATATTTTTGGCATGGACAGTTCAGTGGAAAGACGTGGAATCCAGACGCCAGTGAACTTAAACCCTGGCCCTGGCAGTCACCAGCTGTGTGACCTCAGCTCTCTCAGCTTCTGCAATTGCAAAAGGTGGATAACTAAGTTAGGAAACTGTTGCGGGGATTGTCAACATACAGATCTAACCGTGCCCGACACACAGAAGACGGCTGACCAATGAGTCTCCTCCTCTTCTCTGGAGGTGGATCTGATTGGGCCCACAATGGCCCTCCCTTGACAATCAGCCCTCCTGGAAGGGTAAGAAACAGAAGCATTCTAAGAATAAGCAGGTATAGTAAATGAAAACGGAAGCCAGAGGCACTGCATAGTGAAAAGAAGAGAGAGAAGACTAACAAAAATGGGTGATCTGAGGCGTGCCTGGTAACGGGGAGGATTTTCGTTTTTTTAAGGGTGAGTTCTTTACGAAGAGTGAACGAGAGCAGGGATGATGACAGCGTTTGGTTTACATCAGAAGAGTCTGCCGCACACAAATCAGCATTTTTTTTCTTCATATATTCACAAATCTATTCTGTAAATGACCATCCACCTACTTCTAAGGGTAAATAATAATTAAGGCCAAAAATAAACAGCAAAAATCACCAATTCTACTTGTTTTACTGGCTATCTATCTTTAAAGGAAAAAAATCAAGTCAACAAAATGTCCATAAATTATGAAATTTCATACAATTATCTATTGGGTTTTTTGTTTCTTTCTACATATTTCCTATTTACATTTAACAGGATGAATTACTTTCATGTTGCCAATGATAATCATTCTTTAAAAATTAATTTTTTTAAATGGAAAAAAAATAACTAAAATAACTGAATTATATTTACAGCAAAAGAAAATCATACTGCCAACAGAAATTCACTGCAACATTTAAAATTTTCATAAAAGATAAATAAATCCTGATTTTCCCTTTATCATAATTGAAAAATGAAATCACTTAACATGAACACTTGCTATATACAGTTTCCTTAAAACCTATGATGAAACAAAACTGCACATATTAAAAAGGGTATAGAATATTAACACTGGTGATAACTTCAAACCAACTACCAGAATAGCTTCAAATTATTATTATCTATGGCTATTTGTGGGGTGGGGGGGTGGGGGAAGGTACAAAGCTTATTAGGGCCCAGAATACCAGAAAGAAGTAATTTTTCAGAGTCAAATGTACATTGTCACAGTTTAAAAAGTGGCAGTATAGTAAGTTCCTATAAATTGCCATCTCTTTCTCCTAAGTCCCTGAAAACAGTTAGCAAATAGTGGAAAAATATTTAGTACTTCCTTATGTAATAACTAATGAAAATATTTCTATTGACTACTTTTTGCCTATAGTGATTAAGGACAAAAAATAGGAATTCTTGTTGCTTTATTATGATAAATTGCTAATAAGCTCCCATCAGAAGTGTTTAGACATTACACCAAGTTGTCTTGGTTTTCTGATCATATATATACACACATATATATGCATTTTTTTCAAGTAAAGAAATGTTTAACAGATGTAAACTATTTATTGAATATTTGCCACCAAATGTTGTTAAATACATTATCTTGCAGCATATCACTTTCAAGTTAAAATGTCAGAAACAAACACCAATATTTACAATTCTTTTGAGGAATGTTATATAATGACACA